>JBDJHY010711874.1:0-15757 GCA_039654485.1 Withania somnifera | reverse complement strand
CATCATTCTTGGCCTTATCAACATCTAAACTCACCTTAGACACCTTGTGGCCAAGAACAATGCCTTCTTTCACTAAGAAGTGAAATTTTTCCCAATTCAACACCAAGTGTGTTTCTTCACATCTTGCTGAGGCTTTATAAAGATTTTGTAAACACATACCAAAAGAGTTCCCATAAACCAAAAACATCCTCCATAAATACCTCAGAAAAATATCCACCATTACACTAAATATGGCCATCATATACCATTGGAAAGAAGTAGGCACATTACACAGCCTAAAGAGCATGTGCGGGAAAGCGTAGGTACAGAACGGACATGTAAAACTGGTCTTCTCTTGATCCTTAGGAGTTATTGCTATTTGATGATACCCCGAGTATCTATTCAAGAAGAAAAAGTAATCTTGGCCCACAAGTTTATCAAGCATCTAATCCAAAAAGGGAATTAGATAATGATCCTTACGGGTTGCCTCATTGATCTTATTGTAGTCCATGCAAATTTTTCAACCAGTGACTGTACGAGTTGACAACAACTCATTTTTGTCATTTTTCACCACGTTCATGCCTCCCTCTTTAGGGAAGCACTACAATGGACTCACCTATTTACTATCAGATATGGGGAAAATAATACATTTATCTAACAATTTGATTACCTCTTTCCTCACCACCTCTTTCATTGGTGGATTCAGTCTTCGTTGCTGCTATACTCTTGGCTTAAGTTCTCCTCCATCAAAAATTCTATATACATAAGTAGGGTTGATGCCCCGAATCAAATATTTTCCACCTAATTGCCTTCTTTCTATTATTCAACACCGCTAAAGCTTCAACAACTTGTGCCTCAGACAATTTGGCAGCAAGTACCACCGAAAGAGTCTCATTTTCTCCCAAGAAAGCATACCTTAGATGGTTGGGAAACACTTTCAACTCAAACTTGGGATTTTTTTATCCGGTGACTTTACAAGAGGCCCAAGCAGTCTATTCAGTGGCTCGTACATACTTCGCTCTGTGTAAATACTAGCAATGTTTAATATCTGAATCATCTTGTGAGCTTTTTTATCTCCTTCTGTTTCTCTACCTATGATTTCCCTTACTAGCGAATTATTACTAACTAGTACTGATACTTCAGTATTTGCATCATGCACTATGATTTCTGAAAAATCCTCATACATTGTAGGTAGCTGTAGGGCCTAGTAAACATTAACTCTTCTACCTTTTCATGTTCCCTCTCAGTGAGTCACCCTACTGCCACATTAATAAATGCATGACCCGTGGACATAAAGGGATGCCCCAAAAAAATGGGACTTCCATATCTGGATCAAAACCCAAAATAATAAATTCCACAAAGAAAATAAAAAATATTACCTGCATCAATACATCCTCCACTATGCCAAGAGGTCTAACCAAAAATTGATCGGCCAACTGTAGAATGATAATGGTGGGGCTTAGAGTATCCAAACCCATTTTCTTGAAGTAACATGTTGGCATGAGATTTATACCTGCACCCAAATCACATAACCCTCTAACATTGAGACCCTATCCAATAGTTTTTTGAATGGTTAAACTGCCTAGATCTTTTTATTTCGTGGGTAATCTATTTCGAATGCCTGATGTACACTCTTGATTAAGAGCCACTGTAGCATTCTTTGTGAGACAATAGTTTTTAGCCATAATATATTTCATATACTTGTCAGAATTCCCTGCAATACATCAATTAAAGGAAAGTTAATATGAACTTACCCCAAAAATTCTTTAAACTTCTTGAATCCCTCTTTTTTTTCTTCTTTCTTAATCTTTGAGGAAATGGTGCTGGTGGTCTCACAATAGTTATTGTACCCCAGACTTAGTGTCTTGTTCATTTCCACTGTCTACCTTGTCACTGTTGCTTTTTACCTATTTACATAGTGGATTTTCCTTTTGAGGCTCTAACTCATGCAAGTGCAGCCCGCTTCTTGTTGTGACTGCATTTACCTGTCTTGGGTTTTGGTCTATATTTCTTCGGAAACCCTCCTGGGGCCTTGTATTTTGTGACATAGCCAATTGCCGTATTTTCCTTTCAAGCTGTTGTGTAGCCATTTTCCAATTTTTTAAATCTTCTTTCAATCTTGCTAGTCTTTCACTTTCTCAGGCCTGCCCATCTAATATTTTTTTAAGCATCTCTACAGTACTATTACTGGGCTGGACATTTTGTGAAGTACTATAATTCTGCTAACTGAATTGGGGTCCCTGTTGCTGATTTGACTGATGGTGTCTATACTGACCTGGACCCTGCTGATGTTGTTGATTCTGATTTCCACCCTAATAAGAATTTGGGTTGTTTCTCTAGCTTTCATTGTAACTGTTATCATAATATTCCTATCCTTGGCCTCTGTATGCATTGCCTATGAAATTAATTGAATCAGGATTGGCCTCGCATACATCAGATGTATGATCACCTCCCTTACATAGCTCACACAAATTCATAGCCTATGATTAGACTACATTCACTGCAGTCTATTGTTGTTGCTGTCTAAAAGTTTATGCAAACATGTTTTGGAGAGATGTATTTTGTGCTGACAAAGTTGTGACCGCATCGAACTCCATAACCCCGGCAGTATTCTTTCTATTATTTACTCTTGACACCTCTCTATTCTAATCTAGATTACCTGGGGAAATCCTATTCAGTATTGTATACATCTCATCATATGTTCTCTCCAATACCTTTCCCCTAGCTACTGAGTCTAGAAATATTTTTGAATTGGGTTCGAGTTCCTTAATTAATGTGTGCAATAATAATTCATTGGATTGCTGATGATGAAGACAATTTCGGAGCAATGCCTTAGACCACTCCCAAGCTTGGTAGATTTCCACCCGTATTTTGCCTAAAGCTTAGGATTTCACTCCTCAGTCGTGCTGTTTTCCCGGATGGAAATAATCGAATCAAGAACTTCCTTTCTAAGTCCTCCCATGAGCGAATAGAGTTGGATGGCTCTGTAGCTAACCACCTTTCTGTATCACCAAGAAAGGAAAGTGGGAATACCATGAGTCTCGCATAATCTGGTGAGACTCCCTTTGGAATGTAAGTATCACTGATCTCCAAGAAATTTTGAATATGTTATTGCAGATCCATATTCTGTTTTAGCTCAAATCTACCTCCAGGTGCGGTTTCTATGTGGCGGAGGTACCAATTGTTGCCCTTGGAAAAGCTACCTCACGGACTAATCTTGGAGCTTCCATTTCATCAGGCACAACGACTGTTGGTTGATCCAGTTAAGCTTGTGGAACATAATAAGAGAACGCCTTGGTCCTTCGTTGTTGATGTATAAATAGTTCTGGTTCCTAAAAGGTTTCAAACAAATATGTATTTTGAACCCGATAATTCTTGAAAAAAATAAAACATTTAAGATCAAGCCGTTAATAATTTCACAATAGAAAATATCGTACAAGAATAAAAAACTAACTAATTGCCTAGTCCCCGACAACAGTGGCAAGAACATGTTGGCTTCCCAGCATACACGCAAGTGTACGTGGTCTCACAAGTAATATAGTGGATCTTTCAAGACGAATATCGAATTCACAGGGACTTGGAATTATGAATTAGTTTCATAAATAATTCTTATAAGGAATTCAATATATGCAATTGAAAAACAATAGAAGAAATTGAGTTTTTTATTATTCTAAAATTAACTATGGATATGTAAATGAGACTTGGGAAGAACCAATCAAGTATTGTTGATATATGCAAATGTTTCAGGGCTATGGCATTATCTTCATTTTCGATAAAAATTATTATCTCTCTAATTGTTGATTGAGTCCTCTAATCACTATTTATATAATCCCAAAACTGCTGTAATCGACTTGTGTTATGGTAATTTACATAAATGCATTATCGTTTTTCCCAATTTAAACAAGTGAATCACTAAGTACACGATCATTTCTTAATTGCAATTCATATTGTTATTATTATGTTAGATTCAACAAACACAATCTCACTCCTTACACTTTCATTCCACTCTTAAGATTATCGGATTAGAGTACTTTAGAGCTATATATTTCTTCTAATGGTGGCCAAGCAATTAGAACACATTAATTCTGAAGGGTAAGAACAATCAATAATAAGAAATGATTAGTAGTTTACATTAAACTATTACAACACAACATGTGCTATCCATAAACCCAGAATAAGGGTTTTTAGCCAAGAATAATCATGTTCAATTCAGAAAATAACATTAGTAATATTTTACGTACAGAAATTGAAGAATAGATGTAACCCTAGTCTCTCCTTTCCATAACGTCACCCTAAAGCTTATATAAACACCCAAGCGAAAAGAGTGATTTTCCCCCAACTAATCTTGCAAGTTGAGAACAATTGTTTCCCGGATAAACAAGGGATCACGACGTGATCCCAATCGTGATAGGCAAGCCATAATGTCATGATCTCTATTGTGATAAGGCCAACATTTCTGTATTTTCTCGCTGCTCATTCCGGCTTCAATTCCCACTTGATCTACATTTCTTAAGGCTCTGAATATACCTGAAATAGGCTAATCACATTGGTTAGTAATGCTTCACACGTATTTGATAACAAGATATTCAAAAAACGCATAGTTACCCTCTAAACTAAGTCAAAATATTGGAATTAAATGGCCTTAAGGAATATAAATATGCCTAGTATCACCTTTCATGTTCGAAAGACTACTTAGATAATTTGAATCCTTACCTAAATCTCTGGTACATGTAGATTACTTAAAACTAATTACCTCGAAAGGAAGATGTTAGTCACCTTTAGAGGTCCACAAAATATGAGTCCCAACCGAATTGGTATATATGTGGGAAAATCTATGTGACAAATAAAGGTCCAATAATTGATCATTCTAATGTTAACTAGTTGATAAACATAAAAGAACACAATTCAAACAGGATAATTACGTATAAAATTTTTATTGACTAGCTAAATAAATCAAAATGGTAGAAGTAATAACAGAGAATAATAAAACAAAAGGGAAAATAAGAAAAATGGACTCAAAAATTAAAACATTAATAATCTTTTATTTTACCCCAAATACGATGAATACAAAAACACAAAAGAAGAAATTAATTTTAAAAGCACTTGGACTTATTTAAATTTTATCCTAAGCCAATTAATGTCCGACTTATTATAAGAACTGAATGACAATTTCTCAAAAATTTTTATTTTTAAACATATACGAGAGGAGTAAATTACATTGTTTTCAAGTATGTACCCTACCCCCACCTATTTTGGTTATTATTAAACCTAACAACATAATAAAAAACAGAAAACTAGAGATTCCAAATATGCCTACCCATCCCTTTTATGATCCAAGAGGCATTAGAATTTACTAGGTTGGTATGGTCTAGTAAAAATAGAATTAGTCTTTCTCGTTAGACCAAAGTGTGAGAGCCATACAAAACAAGTAGTACATAGACTTTACCATGTAATAGTCTCATATAGGCCTCTTGGTTATTAATGTTAATTAAGTGATAGCACATTATCAAACGAATTAACTTGTATATTATCCTTATTGGCATGCTCTCTAAGTTATAATGCAAGACTATTCAACGAAAATTATCTTTGAAATAAGTAGAGATATAACATTCTATGTGATTAAGAGGCAACAACAGAGCAAAAATAGGATTACTGGGAGTAGTACTATATTACTGGTATCGGCAATGCAGTGGGCATAGAAAAATAGGACCTTGTATGAGGAGTGTAAAATTAGGCATACAATTACTGATAAATAGCCTATAAAAAACATATCTAGCACCAAATAACATGCAAAAAATAATTGATGAACTTATAACAAAATATCTAATGCCAAGCAACATGAAGAGATGAGTTAAGAAAGAGCCTATGGACCAGATATTTCCCAAAAAAGCATGCAAAAATTCTAACTGGGCTTCTAAACATTTTTATCAAAATGTTATGCTTCACTCAAAACAGACCTAGTATCATGATTTCTAAATGGCAAGACATGTTGTAGTTTAGTCAACAATCCTAGTAGCATGATTTCGTTATGGCCAAACATGTTGTAATTTAGTCAACAATAATAGTACCATGATTTCTACATGAAAAGACATGTTGTAATTTAATAAACAATCCCAGTAAAATTATTTCTACATGGTAAGACATGTTGTAATTTAATTAACAATCCTAGTAAAAATATTTCTATGTGATAAAAAAGAACTTAATAAGATAGTCAAGGGCCTAGATACATGATTTCTAATGCAAATGTACCAATTTAAACCTATAACATAAGTTCAAATTCAAAAAGGCTATGACATGATTCTAGTTAAAAGATTAAGACTAACAACACGAAAAACAGGTAATCAACGAGTTAGAATTTTGAGGAAACCTATAAACTAGCATCAACCATGCTGAAAATTTATGGACAGTCGCATAATACTAATGTAAACAAGATGAAGATTTATTAAGAGACCTATAAATAGATAGCAAATTGAAAAGCAAGAGTCTAATAAAGGTACTAAAAGAATAATGTCTAAGGGAGACAAATACATCGAGCATATTGAAATTATACCAAAGACCTATAGGCATGCATCTATATTAAAATCAAACATAGTAGACAAGTCTTTGATGGCCTATAATTTCCCTAACGAAATAGGTAGCATATAAGTTCCCTTCCCCTACAAGCACCTAAATTTTTATTATGACATAAATTTTGTTCTAAATTACAAGGTCGAATGATGAGTAAATGCATTAAACAAAAATATTACTCCACCCCAGTCCAAGTGTCTCCTCTCCAAAAACTCTGGCCAAGCCTTATACCCAACTTGTTAAGGTATACAAAACAAAACTATCCTGGTTTGAGTTTTGAAAAAAACCCCGAATAACACCAAACCATTCTTCCCCGAAATGATAAGATCACGAGAGCCTCAAGGACTCCACGTATTTCATGCTGAGGTAGATAGAGTGTGTGAAGTTTTCCCTTTCTTCCCTAATCGGGATTCGAAAAAACAAGAAAACATAGGCACCAACAAGATAACAAGATAATATCAAAATAAAACACGAATAGGATATTGGACTGATTGTTATAGACAAGTTTTCTAAAGCACACCGAAATAATACCATACAAATGTATTATGAGAACGTACCTAGGCACCTCCAAAAATACATGTAATATCATATAGTAGTAATTCAAAGAAACAAGAAAACGTAGACATGATACAAAATAACACAGAATGAGGAAATTATCACACAAAAAATTACATGGTTTGATAGAAGACTGACATACTACGTAAAATAAATAACACCAACTAGTAAGAGGCAAAGAAAAAAGCAAGTGAGTAGCAAATGATAGTGGTGCGTAGCAAAAGTATCCAGAAACTATTTAGACAAGTATTACAGAGAGAAAAACCAAAGTCCTTTTCTTTTGAGAATAAGAGAAAAGGTTCTTAGTACGAGAATTGATTGAATACAAGAGATAAAATGTGAGTTGAGAGAATGAAAGGGCCCTGCTTTTATAGTCGAATAGCCGAGTTTTAAAATGTAGTAAAAAATCAATCGCATAATTAAGGGCAGAGAAAATATTCTACCAATCAAGTAAGAAAAAAAAAATTATTAAATTAATAGAATAAATTATCAACAGAAAAAAAATCCGCGTTGCCTTAAGTACCTTGTCCATATTAGAAAGGGTAACGAGGAGCAGTAAATATTTCTCAGATTTTTGGATTTTTCCAAAAGTATAAAGAATAATATAAGTAAATTATTTAGCCAAATCCTGTTAAAACTAAAATATGTAACTTCATCATACATATTGAAACACCAAAACAAAGAAATCAATAAGGCTGAGATGATGCAATCAAATTAAAATCACACAATCAACACCCAATTTCAAACTTAAATCATATGAACTCTTTCATTAGTACCAAATCATGTCCATAAATAAACTGAACAAGTCATCTGGTACATAAAGGAAAAAATAAATCCTTCTTTACTTAGCAAATCAACAAGGATTAAGGCTAATCATACAACAGTCAAAGATATCACATTATTCACACATATAATCAGTACAAGAGCTAAATAAATTAGTGCCTACATAAATAAGCCCAGGTGAGGTAATAATTCAAGGACCACATTATGGGAATCAAGAACCAATTAGTGGAATCGTTTGGAGAACCAAGCAAACACATTATCAAAATCAGTAGGCCTAAATGAATATGTTTTTTAAAATAAAAATTCATAAAAATTCTATACACGGTATTCTAGACAATAATCCATAAAGAAATAAATCAAGAAATATTTTAGATCCGGAGAAACTAAAAAGGAAAGAGTAGAAGGAGATGAAGAAAATGATAATTTAAACACACAAAAAAAACCAAACACAAAAACATAAAATTTATCACAAAGTCGAGGTCTTTAGCAAAGGTCTCGCCTGGAGAATAAAGTAGCATAGACAAATCTAGTGGTTATGGTGACCAGGGTGGCAGATCAGGTAGTTGCATCATTAGTGGTGCTTGTTGTGATGGCTTCGTTGTGATGATGGTTAAGAGCAAGCAAAAATGATGGTGCTGAGACACAAGAGGCGACAAGGTAGCAATAATCTTGTAAGCAAGTGGGATCGGCATGGGAGGCTTGCAACATTGGCATATTATTGTTGGAAATGTTGTGAAGGCGGCCGGGTAACTGCAAGAGAGAGGATAACAAAGAAGATAAAGGAGAGGAAGTTATGGTTATTAGTGGTGGAGAATTATAATGGAAGTAGTGGAGAGATGGAGGGATGTTTGTGGTTTTAGGAGAGGGGAATAGAGAGAGAAACTAGAGAGAGGAGGGAGAAATGAGAGACGGCTAGGGGTGTTAGAATGAATTATGTTTTGTGGGATTTGAGGGGTATCCGATTAAAATAGAAAATAATAAAGGGATTCAGTCCCAATCATTGATCAAATGCATATGGAGGGCTAGGGTTCAAAGGGTGAACTCGGTTGGGTTATGGGTCCTCTAATGGATCAATAATTAGGTTATGGAATAGAAATCAAATTAGGTGAGATTGGAAAAGTATTAAATAAAATTGACTAGAAATTGCTAAAAATTAAATAACTCGGTGAAATTGAATTGGATTAGGCTACTATTTTTTAATGAAAATGAACATACATAATTGAATAAATATTGTAATTAATAGTATATAATTAATTAAAATTAAGTTGAGAAAATTAAAATTTGAGATGTTATGTCATTTGAGTAAAAGTATACATATCAATTATCTTGAAACAATTTATATATTACTAATTTTTGTACATGTGTGCTGCACGTTGATTTCTAATTTTTATTTTAATTAGCTTCTATAACAAAATAGTTAATCAAATAGAATTTTAGTTTGGAATTAAAAGTTATAGTCAACTTTAATTAAATGTTAAATCATACAAAAACAATGCAATTTCTAATACTTCTGTATAATTTTTAAATATTTAAAATTTAATTTTAAAATATCAAATTAATTAATATGGTTAAAATTAAGCAAATTGTCTTCGAAAAAGTGAAACATGATTTTCGAGTGAACCACCTTCACCCTCTATCTCTATAACAGAATAGAGTTTAAAATAAATACATGAGTCTAATTTAAACATAGTCCTGTCAAGTGAATTTTCTTCTACATATTTAACGGTAAGTGCATCTATACATCATTAGTAACAAAAAATTGACCAAACATGTGTATAGATATAGAACCTACCTACAAAGCATAATAGATATACATACATCTCTTTGTGCTTAACATGTAAAGGTACTCATTAGCAAAATGTTACTGTACATGCATGTCAACTTCCAATGAAGAACACTGGATATACTTTATAGATATTATTTTATTCAATTTGTTAGTAACATTTGCTTCTTTGTATAAAATAATAATTAAAAGAATACATTATAATAGAATTGAAGGTATTTTAGTAATCTGACTTTCAACTAAGTGGCTTCCCACCTTTAAAACAGTATAGATATGTGAATAATATAACTTGCAGAAGTACTCAAATAATTATTCTATATATAATAAATAAGTTAAGAAGGAAAAATATTATTTATAAGAGCAAAATAAGTAATTTCATATATATTAGTATATTAAATATAAATATAACATAGTTTTGAAGAAAGAACATATAAATATTAGTAGTAAAAAGTAAGCGAATAATTATTAGATAAAGTAGAATAAATAATTAAAGATCTGATTATTCAAAAAGTAGTCTATGTAGGATGTAAGAAGGTCAAAATTGGTAATCAACAGTTGAATCATATAGGGTTTGGTGCATTATTACATGTGTATACCTATGGCTAAGCATCCTCATGCATACGTGCTTTTTCATGCATCGTTGTTCCATTAAAAAAGGAGTTTTAGATCATTTATGGTTTTGAAAATGGAAATCAATACCACTTGATTTGATTACTTTGACCCTGGAGAGGCAAACATCATTTTCATTAGTAGAATTAGATTTTTTTTAGTAAAGAGATCATGTTGTTATCCTTGTCTTTGATTTGCAAGAGGATTTTTACTTTTGTTTATTATAAAATGAAAACTTTGAGTCCCTTTGCTTGCATGGCTATATTGATGAGTATAGGGTAGTAAATCGGGTGGTCGGTTATAATT
Organism: Withania somnifera; assembly: GCA_039654485.1. Taxonomy (NCBI): domain Eukaryota; kingdom Viridiplantae; phylum Streptophyta; class Magnoliopsida; order Solanales; family Solanaceae; genus Withania; species Withania somnifera. The sequence continues at coordinate 5,175 of JBDJHY010711874.1, read as the reverse complement.
CATGATTTTATTAAACATGGTTAGAATCCGCCATGGATAATGTCAATCAAGGCTGCGGGTGCTAGAGGTGGAGTATATGGGGGAGGTTGTGGTACACGATTAGAAACCTCTATGGGTCCTTCCTTCCCAAACCTTGAGTGTCGAAAGGAGGTGAGTGCTAATAATGGAGCATACATTCATACTCTCAATACATTGCAAAGTAAATTTTCTTTTATTTATACTCATTTGTGCTCACAAAAGGGAGTCAATTAGGGCATGCTTGTAACCTCCCACTTTTGGGGGTCATTCGAGTTTACCTATTATTTTTTATATCTATCATACCCTACTCGGAGGAACGGGGATGACCACCTGGATCTTTGTTTCTATGATTTGTCATCATATTTTTGTAGCTAGTATAACTTTCTTTTCTTTTATTAAGTTGGTTCCTCTACATTCTCTATTTATCTTCTTAAGTACCTAATCAGTTTTCTTATGTACTATAATTATATTTATATTCTCCTGCTTATCCAGGTAGTGTATTTGTACTTTATAGTTAGCTTGGTACTTATCGTATTGACTTGAGATGAATTATTTGAACTCATCAATTAGCTTTTACTGTGGTATTGTAGATTCATTACTTATATCCCCTAGTTATTTCTCTTATATTCACTTGACTTGTTATCCGCTCCCTTCATACCTTTTATTTTACCTGTCTTGGGCTTTACTAGCTTTTCATTATATTTTTATTTTGTTTATGCCTAGTTAGCCTATGATGCCTCTTGGGTACTTGTTGTTTTTGGTACTCATGTTGTACTTCCTCATCTTTTCTAATGCATGTTGTAATACAAGTGCCCCTCACTTTTCTTGATTTTTCAAGAACTATTTTCATCAAATTTGTTGTGAGCACTTGGCATCCTATGTCTCACTCATCTCCTTCTTGGATTCAGTACCTATATTTTAGTTATCTTGTACGGGATGATAGTGGTTTTATATATGATTCTTATTATACTTAGTAGATCTTTCACTAATGACACCAGTTATTGCAGGTTGTCTTTTATATTTTTTCCCTATCTATTCCGCTTTATCTTCTTTATTTATTTCTGTTGTTTGATTTTTCTCTTACCTCTTTTAGGTCTGTTACTCGTCATTTCAGGCTTGGGATTTGGCCTACCTACTATTGGGTTAGTAGGTACCATAATGACCCTATTTTTTGTCATGACAATTTTATATTCATACCTCTTTCTCAAATGTTTGAACTGTCACGACCCATAAATTGAGTTGTGATGGTGTCTATGTCTCACCTGTAAACAAGCCTAACTCTGGTCTGGAGAAGATAGCGATGGGCCAGTATTAAGAACCCAAAGAAAAAAGGGGAAGGAGATGAAAAGAAGATTTAGAAGTAGAACACAAAAATACATAACTGAACATAACTCCCCAGAACCTGGTATCCTGGATGTACAATATCTATATATAGAAAGGTACAAAATACAACCCACTACGGGGAAAAACTACAAAGTAGCTATTCATACTCCAACTGGGACAACTGTGATGACACAAGGAGGAAGATCATCCAACATGAACGCTAATTGCTCATCATACCCCTGAAACATCACTAAGAAAATCTGCAAGATCGCGTTTTTCCTGATGACCCGTATTAAGACCTATATCAGAAAAAGATGTAGAAGTGTATCATTAGTACTAAAAACAACAGGTACCCAATAACCATTATAGGTCGACCAAGAAAAAGTACAAGGTAAAGTGCAATCGAAAGTAAATAGGACAGTGACACATAATGTACAACAAGAAAGGGGTAACTACAACAATTTCTAGTAAGCACGATGGAGGATCAACTATAAATGCGTGTATCATCGACTAACAAGGATGAAAGAAAGTCACTATCAGGGTACCACACACAAAACCTAGGCAACAAGAAAAAAAATGATCAAACGCAACATGTACCTAGAGCTCCAACATAACAAGCACAGGGAAGGACTACTAAGAGAATACAAAACCATCAACAAGCTAAGCTACCAACAAATACAATAAGTGCACAAATAATACCTATCAAAAATAGAAAGGAAAAAATATGTCTACTAGAAATAAACCCGGATGGTATTGTATTCTAATGATAGGTACGCTTTGGCAACGAAGTAACTCAACAGGTACTCCCTCCGTAAAGTCATGAAGAGTATAAATCAACACGTAGAGATGCAATGCAAAAGGGTTACAGAAAAGTAAAAAAGTGTCGACATGCTTTATCTCTAGGATACTCCTGAATGAAGAGGGAACCGTAGAGGAATTGAACCGTATACCACTTAAAGAAGTGTTGGCATGCTTCCTCTCTGAGATACTCCTAAATGAAGAGGGACCCACCGAGGATTTGAACTCTATACCACGTAAGTAAGTATCGACATGCTCCCTCTCTAGTATACTCCTAAACAAGGAGGGACCTAGGAGGACTCGAACTATATGCCACTACTCCCCCATATATCCCTTTCCTGGGTTGCGCACCATGCCCTAAGCATAGAGACCCCGGTTGGCAGGGCCCATGGAGGAACTCGAACCATCATGCAAACCTCATAACCAAACCACCAATGGTATAGTCATCTGGGAAAAACATCCAAGTCTCGGGCTTAACTTGTATATCATATCTCAGTGGAACTCAAGTCCAGCAACATAGGAAAACCAGAACTACATCGAAATCTTGACTGCTGTCAAGTATGAAATACCCCAAAAATTTTAGTGTTGGAGAGAAAATATATCAGGTGGTGCTAGAAAATAGCTCCATACTGCAACCACAGTCATGGATACATATATTGTAGAAGAAATAAATTTCCATCTCTTACTTTGTGAAAATCTAGTTACCTTTTAAACTACCAATACATGCTCGCAATACAAGGTCAATCAATATGCCCAACCAGTCTAAGGCCACTAACTGGAATCCATAGGATCACTGCCAATATCTAGTCACAAAGTTCATCCTCTCCTAGCCCAAATACAGTCCCGAGCCACGAATAAATGCACTAAAGATACCACAACTACCCAAAGGGCTCCCTTTTAGGGCCAAGTACACACCCATATAGGGGGAAACCTAGAGCTACCATAGCTCAGTTCAATATAAATCACTCTAGTATCGCACAGGTCTAGGGCATGATATTATCACACAGGGTTGCTAACTACCCAGCAAAGTTGTATCCGCCTAGGTACAATATCATCACATAAAGTAGCTAACTTCTATCATACTCGTACCTGTAGGTACGATGTCATCACATAGGGCTTCTAACAATCCAGTGAAGACGCATCCGTCTATCTATGGCCCAAAGGGCCATACATGCCCTAATAATACACAACATCTTAGGTAGAACACAAAATAATCAGCCTACCTAGATAAGCTATAAAGCCACCAACCTAAATTAAGGGATAGCCACTAAGCTCTATTCACTAGTTTAATCCCCTCCCAACCAGTCTATGTTCCGGAGTCAGCGTGAGACATGCGAATAGGGTACCATAGACCAAGGTAAGTAACAAAGATACAAGCTAGCTAAGTAGACCATAGGCTGAAAGAATAAGCATATCGAGGCCTGACTAATAATCCCAACCCCTACATGGTGCTCTACTATAGATATATTACACTAATGGCCAGTACAAAAAAAGTAGACTACATACTACCTGGATTTCAGTGATATCCTCGAGAAGCATTCCCAATATCCAAAGAATTATGCATGAAGCTCGAATTTAAGCGAGGCTAGAAGAAACATAACCTATGTGACAAGATGAGTAAAACAAGCCTCATATTGCTATATAACTAGTGGGGTCAAAATTAAAGATAAAAACGGGTCTGTAAACCTAAAATCTCAAAAAAAAGAAAATATTTATACCAACACATAGAGCACAACTCATAAATCATATGTTACAAAATAGGGCTCAAATAAATAGTAGGAATCAAACATATAAGACCATAAAGTTTATGTAATATATAAACTTTATTATAATAGTGAAAATAAAGAATTACTCAGTAGAATGGATCATAGAATCACTGGGATAAGATTCCACAGAATAAAACTTCCAAACCTTAATTGGCCTCAACATAACCACACTTCCAGGGAAAAACGCAGAAAAATTAGGAAATGATCGAAATAAGAAGGAGAAAGTTTTATATAAGCCTGCCATGCCATCTACACGATTGTAGAGTAGGCCCACGTGATTGCAAGCCCTGACTGCCTTAACCTATGCAATCACTTCTCACCGCCATGCAATCATGAGGAGTACTAAACCTAGCCTATGAAAATCGTGATGCACCGCCATGTGATCGATGCACAATGGTCCTGTGCTATGTGATTGTGATCAAGGTTGTACGATTGTGATTCTTTTGCCCCCAACTAGCCTCAATGTGAATAATTGAGGCATAAAATAAAAATAGAGTCTGGTTTTGACAAACCCATATATGTAATCTTTATGAATTGATATTTCAAACTCAACGGGATTGACGAAAAGGGGAATTAGTATCATATTAGCTGAGAAAGTCCCAAAGTAACAATATATATAGAAATTTAAATTGTAGAACTTCCAGAGAACGAACCTACTGATCTAACAAAGTCACAAAGGACTTGGTGGGTAGTTACGAGATTGCTCTAAATACCGAACAATCACGGGAATGACAAAAATACCCTTAAGGACCATACAATATCACCACTAAAGAAACTTCTATCTACGAAAGTTAAGATGAAAAGGAGTACCCGAAGGCTAAAATAACAAAAATGTAACATTCATGCGACTCTTCTATCAATTACTGCCTCAAGGTTTTCAACACAAACTAATCAATCGTCCAATCAAGTTGACTCATAACATAAAGTACAAAATGAATTGGGTATATAAAAATGAGGCATGGAGATGTGGATGGCTTAGGATATACTTAACTCTGTAGGAAACCCTAATGATCTGTTTTGTGATCTCATAATCCCCCAACTGAGTCAAGAACTTCAAGAAGAAAAGTCTATAATATTTGTAGCTTCTTTGTCTACTCTATACATTTTGAAGACTAACCACAAGTCAGACTCTATCGGTAGTATCTTGAATCAAATCAAAAGTATAAGGTCGAATCTTAATATTATCGTACCTACTTGTAATGACCCTCATGGTCATTTATGATAAATACGTGACATCTTGCATCATAGAGCATTTCAGCAGTTGCCCCAA
>JBDJHY010711765.1:0-15757 GCA_039654485.1 Withania somnifera | reverse complement strand
AGTAGTCAAGTTTCTCAATTAAGGTCGACTACACATGCAATTACTTGATATATCATCTATTTTCCCCAAATTAAAATCTCACCATATTAGATCACATCCAAGTATAACACCAATTCATATAATATACCATAACCCCTCTATTCATTATTTAATATGACTAATCGAATGAATTAGAAGTCAAATTTCTCAATTAAGGTTGACTACACGTGTAACTACTCGATATATCATCTATTTTCTCCAAATTACTATATCATTGTATTAGATCACCTCCAAGTCAAATACCAAGTCCTATAGACTCTATTTATCATTAAATGTGATTAATCAAACAAATTAGTAGTCAAGTTTCTCAATTAAGGTCGACTATGTGTACAACTACTCGATATATCGTCTATTTCCCCCAAATTACTATCATTATATTAGGTCAACTCCAAATTGAATTACACATTTTATAATATACCTAAACACTCTATTTATAATTAAATGTGGTTTCTCCAATAAATTGGTAGTCAAGTTTCTCAATTAAGGTCCACTACACATGCAATTATTCGATATATTGTCTATTTTTTGAAATTACTATCATTATATTAGATCACCTAAAAGTATAATTCCAAGACTTATAATATAACAAAACCACTATTTTTATCATTAAATGTTATTTATCATAAGAAAAGAATTAGAAGTCAATTTTCTCAATTAAGGTCAACTACGCGTGTAATTACTCAATATATCATCTATTTTTCTCAAATTTATATCTCATTATATTAGATTACCTCCAAATCAAATTACAAGTTTTATAATATGCCAAAATGACTCTATTTATTATTAAATATGATTTATCCAATGAATTAGTAGCCAGGTTTCTAAATTAAGGTCAATTACGCATGGAATTACTTGATATATTATCAATTTTTTCCAAATTACTATCTCATTGTATTAGATCATCTTCAAGTTGAATAAAAGGTCCTATAATATACCTAAATCACTATAAATATGATTTTTCCAATTAATTTCTAGTCAAGTTTCTCAATTAAGGTCGATTCACCTGTAATTACTCGTTATATCATCGATTTTTCCTGAATAACTATCCCATTGTATTAGATCACCTCCAAGTCGAAGCTCAAGTCTCGTAGTACATAATATCAGTATATTTATGATTAAATGTGATTGATCCGATAAATTAGTAGTTAGGTTTATCATTTGAAATGATTTATCTAATGAATAAATCCAGCAATTGTTGAGAACAGATCAACAAATTCGTAATCCTAAGTCATTCATTTTATTAGATCACCTCCATTATGAAGCCCATGTCCTATAATATATGAAAAACACTTTATTTATCATTAAATATAATTGATGCAATGAATTAATAGTCAAGTTTCTCAATTAAATATGATTTATCGAATAAATAAATTTAGCAATTGTTGAAAACAAATCAACAATTGCTGACATATTTTTTATAACAATCCATTGTATTATAAAAACTAAAGATTCAATATAACCATTATATTATAGAAATTAATCGACTAAAAATAATCATTGTATTATAAAAAATTAAATTTTATATACCAATTAGCCATATACAAATATATTAAATAACAATAAAAATAAAAATAAATTTGTCTTTAGACTATGAGATAAATTCAAAATTAAAAATGGGATCCATCCACCTCACCGGATCCTGGAAAAACTATTATCATTCATAAGCATCATAGGAGTGTTGGTGATCTAGCGCTTAATATATGGAAGTGCATATAAACCACACGCTACACCCCATTGATTCTTGGGCAGTCCCCTCAACCTTTCACATGTCCGTTGTCACCATAAAAAAATTTTGACCGACAAATGTTTGAATATCTCACCTTCCTTTAAGAACCTTGGAAAAATATACAGAAATGGCATAGTTCTTCGTACCAAGATGCAACATCCATAACAGGTATGTTGCAATCATAGGTATTAATTTCTCCCTTTTAGATAAGGACTTCAAGTGGGACAAAATGCTTATTAATTATGTTCATGATAGTGAAAATTCATTTTTCTCCATGCCAAGTACATCTTCAATAAATGATCTATCTCCAATGAAGTATCCTAGAAAGTTACCATCAAAGGCATTTTAGCAACGGGATTATTTATACTACAGCCACCTAGTTGAAAACAGTGTTTGGCCAACTCATTGTAGTGGTCCTAAAAGTTGTTGCATATGTTCAAGTCAAGGATTATGTCCATTGGATCAAAGCTGCTTCGAAACTCAAATATGTCTTAAACACATTAAGTTTAAGACTTCATCTATGTGTTGCATCAATATAAAAAATAACATTTAATTTAGCAAAAGCTACAGCACATTCAGCAGTTGCTGACATATTTGTAACACCTAGAAAACTACCCTATTATGTTCTGTGGGTTAATCAAACCAATTTTGTGAACTTCATGAAATTTATGAACCGCCAGTTTTCATGGGGTATTTCATGGACCGTGGAAGGGTTCTACAAACTGTGGAACCACCGGTGAAAACTATTGAATGGTTATCATGGCCCTCCCCACCTTTACAAAAATTTTCTATTGAAGAATCCTACGGATCGCTCCAAGAACCGTGAAATATCATGACGGATCATGGAAGGACCCATCAAAGCATCCATTTTTCTCAACATAGGGACTATTCTATAGGTCATTCCATGATCTATGAAACCAGATGACAAATTGTGGTACAAATAATAGAAACCTTCCAGTTCCTATTTTAATCTATTTTCCAAGGGAATATTTGGTCATTCCTCACTCTTTAATGAATTTTACCATGTAATTTTAGTCTTACTAAACACTAGTATAAAAGACTAAAACTTCATTATTCTTTTATTATTCTCTAACCACTCAGACTAAGAAATAAAACATTGATCTTCTTCCCAAGAACAGAGAACTAGGGTTTTCAAGAACAAGTCCTCTTCTCCATAGTTTCAAGCATCAACTGTCAAGGTTTCAGCTATGTGCGTTGATGAACAAGTGAATTCTTCCACCCTTGGGCCCAAAACTAATATTATATAAAGGATCTTGCTAGAACTATTAACTAAAATCTCCATATAGTCAATTTCTTTATTGTTATGCTCTTTTTGGTAATATAGAATGAACTTCATAAAGACTTGTATTACAATATCATGGTACATGTTTATATTGAATTTTTGTCAAGAAATAGATAAATTATGAATTTAACTTGTTCGAAATTTGAGGGTTTTAATTCTCTTGGTTCACGGAGAGATTTTGAATCAAATTATGAACTTTGAGAAATTGTTTAAGTATTTGCCTAAGTTTAAGGATAATACATGATTTTAATAAAATAACAAAACTTGATGGAGTTTTCTCAAATAGGCTACATGTTATTTGATTATTTTTCACTGAAATTATTTTAAACTCATCAGTTTATGAGTAATGGAATGTATCGGTGGTAGTATTAGCACCGATTAAGTTAGGTTGAAAGACCCTATCCAGTATCTATATTTTCAACTATAGAATGAGATGTTCCCTAAAAGACATTATTATGACAGACCCGACTTAGTTGGATCTAATAGGTTACTTGTTAGGTTCTGAGCCTGTGATGAGGCAAGGTATTCCCTTCACCAGGTTATTTGCTGAATTCTCACATGGTCTTATATGTTGGTTATAGAACCTCCCTCGAATGGTTAAATTTCATCTATTTGGATTTTTTATTCAAAAGTTGAAATGGAGTATGTTCTTGCACTCTTATAATTATATGACTCTTTTCTTGAGTAATTGATATAAGAACTGAAACTAATCATGCATTGCATAGCTCATTCATAGATTACTTTTAATTATATTGATCATATTTATATTATCTATTATTTCCCCTACCACTTACTCAGTATATTCGACGTACTGATTGCATTCTCTTTTGATGCATAAATTTACATGTAGGTTAGGCTAATAATTCTTATGCTCATAGTTGATCAAATCTACTTTCCTTAGTTGTCTAGATATTTGGTAAGTTCCCATGGATTGAAAACATTTGTTTTGTTATTCTAATTATATTATAGTATATTAGTACATTTGATACATTTGTTTTATCCATTCTAAGGTTAGTTGGGACTTGTCCTGGCAGTCTGGTATTTAAATACTTAAAGGCTTTTACACAAATGATGTAGTGGTATTTAACTTGGAGTTTTCATTATTATTTATTATTTATCTTTGATATGTCATATGTCATACTAGTTTAGACAGTATTACTATTATATACTTCCTTTGATGAGTGAGTTTCATATGCATAGTTTACCTACTTAACAAAAGGGAATGAATGTAACTCTTAAAGGATCGACCACTATACTAGATTAATATATGAGTGAATGGGTTCATCGACGTCGCTGAGGAAAATTAGTACCTAAGATGCCTTTTGGAGCCCAGGGGGTAACTCTAAGGAACTAAAAAGTTGGTATCATTGCCTTACGTTCAAAGTGTCCTAGGATGTCTAAAACCCGACGCAAGGTAGAGTCTCTTTTAAGGGAGATTATTTCAACACAAATATAACTAAGACAACAAAGTATCTAAGATGCCTGTAGGACCCAGGGGGAAACTCTAGGGAATTAAAAACTTTGTATCATTTCCTTAGGCTAAAATTATCCTAGGATGCTTGAAACTCGAAGTAAGGTGCGGTCTCTTTAATAGGTGTTAATTGTGACACAATTATAACCGAGAGGATAAAAACATATAAGAAATTCCCTTTTGTTTCATGTATTATTTCGTCCAACACTCTTTTATAAGTTCCACTTTACACATTTCAGATCATGCCTCCATATATTCAACCAACTTATCAGTCTAGAAATCAGGGTCAATTGAATTAGGATTCTTTATTTATTGAACTGCAGAATATCACCGATGAAAAAATTACATAACATGATGCACTTGATTTCCAAGACTGTAGTTTCAAGACTCAGCAGTAGGTTGCACTCTATTCACTAATCTAGTTGATCAGGATGTTGGTGCGACTACAGTTAGAGATTTTCTCTTGATACAACCCCTGGTCTTATATGGATTTAAGGTAGGTAAGGACCCAAATTGGTTCATTGAGGAGGTTAAAGGGGTTTGCTATCATCAGGGTAAGGAGATCAACAAGGTTGATTTGGGCATATATCGTTGTAGGATATGGCTCAATATTGGACTGGCTAATGGAAGAAAAATATGATGGAAGGTGTATCTCCTCCTACTTGGGTTGAGTTTTAAAGAACTTTATTGAATAGGTTCTTTCCAAAGGAAAGAAAAGTGAAATGATAGGGAGTTTCTGAGTTTGGAGAAGGATGTTATAATGATTTCTGAATACGAGATAAAATTTACCTAACAATCTAAGTATAGTCCATACATGGTCTCTAATGCGAAATTATGTGGAAATCTTTATTTCTCATATTGCTCCATATTTGGTAAGGGAAGGGAGGGAAGCTACTCAGTTTATCGGTATGGATATGGTTTGATTAATTGTCCAAATAGAGCAAATAGAAGGGGATACAAACAAAATAGGAGAAAATTTCTGCAGTAAGAAGGAAAGGACTTGTTATTTGGAGTCTAAAAAGCCTAATGTTAGTGGAAACCCCAAATATTAGTAATAGAGTTTTAGGGCTCCGGCCCCTTCATTAAGAACTGATCCTACTTAGGGTACCAAACCACCTCATACTTAGCAGAAAAAATCAGTAAAGTCAGTTTCATAAGGTAGTGTTACTGGAGGACGATCTTACATCAACTGTTCCAAGTATAGTGATAATCATCTCGAATAATGTAGTCTTGGTTTGGGATTTTAATATGGGTGTGTCCAGCTGGGCCACGAAATTTAGGAAAGCCCTTTTAAAAGTTGATTCAGGTGTGGTGATCCATGCCATCTTCTTTTAGACTAACCCATATCTTGATAGGGTAGGAATTAACCTCATATAACTTTATCTACAGCAGTACCAGTAGCCCACGTAGCTCAGCAGGCACTTCCTTTAGCACTAGTGGTGGTCATCGCCAAAACCAGATGTATACATTAGGCTCTAATCAGGAGTTGATAATGTCACAAGTATGGTAAATGTTTATGATATTGATGTGTATACCTTGCTTGACCCCGGAGTAACTTTATATTTTGTATCCATGTTCATTTCTAGTTAAACTAGAGTCTGTCTTGAAAATTATCCGAACTATTCCCTATCTCCACCTTAGTTAGTGATGCCATTTTTGCTAGAAGAGTCTACCATAAATTCCCAATGTAATTTTATAGAATATTTCCTAATGATTTTTTTATGTTAGACATGGTATTGGCATTATTCTTTTCATGAATTGGCTACATTCATGATATACAATGGTAGACTGCAAGACTAGAATCGTTTGTTTTAAGTTTCCTGATGAACCTGTTCTAGAATGGGAAGGTAATGTTATTCTCCCTAAGGGTAGGTTTATTTCATACTTCATAGTGAAGAATTTTATCTCTAAGGGGAATATATATCACTTGGTCCAATTCAAATATTTTGAGTCTAAAATTCATGATATTTAGTCAATTCTAATTGTCAGAGACTATGTTGATGTCTTTCTTAAGGATTTACATGGATTCGATCTTGACAGGGAGATATAATTTAGTATAGACCTCACCCAAGCACTAAACCTATTTCGTTCTACCATATAGAATGGAATCAACATAACTTAAAGAGCTCAAGGAAAAACTAGTCGATCTTTTGGACAAGGGGTTCATTCGCCCTAGTGTATCTCCCTGAGGTGACATTGTCTTATTCGTGTGCAAAGAAAATCCACTAAAAATATGAATAGACTATTTTCAGTTGAAAAAAGTCACAATTAAGAAAAAATGTACTATCCCAAGGATTGATGACTTGTTCAATCAACTGTAAGCTGATAGTCACTTCTCAAAATTTACCTTCGTTCTAGTTATCATCAACTTAAGGTCAATGAATTATACATTCCCCAAATAGATTTCAAAACCTATTATGGCCATTATAAATTCATGGTCATGTCCTTTGGTTCTACAAATGTTCCTGCAATATTCATGGACCTCGTGAACCGAGCGTTCAAGGAATACTTAAGACTTCTTTATGATAGTTTTCATTGCTGACGTTCTAGTATATCTCAAAAGTGAGGAATAGCATGAACACCATCTTAGAATTGTCCTGTAGACCTTTCATGATTGTTTGATCGATGCTAAATTCTCGAAGTGTGAATTTTTGTTAAAGTAAGTTGCCTTCCTAGGTCATGTCATCTTTGTTAAGGGTATCCATGTATACTCCCAAAAATCAAATTTGTAAAAAAATTTACCTAGACCTACATGTCTGTCAGATATCTACAGTTCATTAGGTTTAGTAGGGTGTTATTGTAGGATCTTCAAGGGCTTCTACTCTATAGCTGCCCCTTTGACTAAGCTAACTCAAAAGAAAGTTAAGTTTGGATAGTTAGAATAGTGTGAGAAAATCTTTCAAGAGTTGGAAACCAAGTTGACCACAACCCCAATCTTAACCTTACCAAAAGGTTCAGAAGGTTTTCTAGTATAATGCCATGCTCTTATTTTGTTTGATTTGTATTACTGCATCAGGGTGAGGTAGTATCTTATACATCCCCATGACTTAAAGTTCATGTGTAGAACTATCCCACTCATGACCTTGGGATAGAAACTATTGTTTTTCCTTGAATATTTGTTGACATTATCTATATGGAGTGTACATTGATATTTTTATTGAGCATAAGAGTCCCCAATATGTATTTGACTAGATATGCTTGAATCTTCGACAAAGAAGGTGGTTGGAAATGTTTAAAGACTATGATATGACAACCATGTATCCACTGAGCAAGGCTAATATAGTGGATGCTGCCCTTAGTAGATTGTTCACTGGGAGTGTGGCATATGTTAATAGGGAGAATAGAGAGTTAGCTAAGAAGGTGTATAGGCTTGCACACCTTAGTGTTAGGTTGCTTGTTGCGAAGGATGGTTGCATATTGTGTTAAATGTGTTGGAGTCTTCCAGAGTAGTGGAGGTGAAAGAAAAGTCAGATAGAGATCCGTTTCTTTTTACATTGAAAGTTGGGCTTAGTATGAATAAAGGGTAGGTTTTCTCCAAAGAGGGAGATTGTGTGCTAAGATCTGAGGCAGGTTATGCATACTAAATGTTGATGGCTTAAGTAAAAGGATTTTGTATGAAGCTCAAAGCTCCCGATACTCCATTTATCTGGGGGAAACAAGATGTATAGGGACTTAAAGTAAGTGTATTGGGGGAAGGAATTAAAAATGACATATACAAATTTATGGATAAGTGTCTGAACTTCCAACAAGTAAAAGTTGTACACAAAAAGTCGACATATAAGATACATAGGTTTTTAAATTCTATATTGAAAGTGGGAAGTCATAAATGAGGATTTTGTTATTGGTTTACTGAGCCTAAGAAACAACATGATTCTATTTGGGTGATTGTGAACAAGTTAACCAAATAACCTTATTTTCTACCTGTTCACACAGGTTTCTTAATAGATTATTATGGCGATTGTATCTTAAGGAGATTGTAGGCATGCGTGATGTGACTTTTTCAATTATTTTAGATAGGGGAACTCAGTTTACATTGCATTTCTGGAAGTATTTCCAAAAAGGATTATCATTTTAGTACTAATTTCCACACGTAGACAGATAGTCAAGTTGCACAGACCACCCGGACATTAGATGATATATTGATAGCTTGCATGCTCGATCTTAAGGATAGCTAGGAAAATCACTTGTCATTGATATAGTTCTCTTACAATAACAACTACCATATTAGTATCCACATGGCTCAATATGAGGCCTTATAGAGGAGGAGGTCTAGATCTCCATTAGTTGGTTCAAAGTTGGTAACAAAGTTATACTTAATTCAGAATTAGTAATTCAGTCTACTCAAATGGTTCTTCTTAACTGAGAAAGGTTGAATACTACCCAGGGTAGGCAAAAGTCTCATAAAGATATGCGGAGGAGGGTGTTGGAATTTGATGTTAGATATTGGATGTTCTTTAAGGTGTCACCTATGAAGGGAGTGATGAGTTTCAACAAGAAAAGAAAGCTCAATCCATGCTTCATTAGGTCATATTAGATTTTGAATAGAGTAGGCAATGCTTCTTACAAGTTTCATCTTCAGGCAGAGCTCACAGTAGTACACTCAGATTTTCACATCTCCATATTGTGGAAGTACTTATAAAATCCTTCCTTAATAATTCTTGTGGATAACATTAATGTTAAATACAACTTGACTTATGAAGAAGTCCCAGTCTATATCATGGATAGGCAGGTTTGTAAGCTAAGGAATAAGGAGATAGCATCAGTCAAGGTTCAATGATGCAATTAGTTAGTTGAGGAAGCCACTTGGAAGCTGATCAGACATGATATCCATACTTATTTCCTTTGAGTTCCACTTCAGTCTAAGGTAATAGACTCTCATTATAGCTTTTCCTCCGTGTGTCTATTACATATATCATATAGCATGTAGTATGTATCATTGCATGGGTCCCTATGTCAGTGCATGTGCATTTATTGATGTGTTCATGGGAGTTGATATCCATAAAAATTGTATGTTTATGATTTTGCTGGTTTAAGGGTAAAGTCGTTGTTTGATAGATCATTATGATGTTTTAAATTAGTTTCTGAGTCATTTTAGCACTTTGTTAGTCTTTTCATCTTTCTTCTGGATTAAATCTTTATTCGATGATGAGTGAACCAAGGGGGAGGAGGATATTGTAACACCTAGAAAAATCTCCAATAATGTTCCATGGGTTAATCAAACCAAGTTGGTGAAATTCCATGAAATTCTAAAACTACGATTTTCACGAGCCTTTCCACATGTTGCTTAATGGATCGTGGAAGGGTTCCATGAACTGTTGAACAACCCGTAAAAACTATCCAATAATTCTCTTGGACTTCTCCACTTTTCAAAAAAATTTCTAATGAACGATACTACGGATCATTCCATAAACTGTGAAATCTTATGACATGTCATAGAAGGACCCACAAAAACCATCTACAAAAACCATCTAGTGTTCTCAGCATGTGGACGGTTCCTTAGGTCATTCCGTGATACATGAAACTAGATGATCTTTAATAAGTACTAGGATAAAAACCTAAAACTTTATTATTCTCTAAACAATAAAACCAAGAAAGAAAACATTGATCTTCTTCTCGAAGAACAGAGAATTTGGGTTTTCAAGAATAAGACTTTTCTCCAAATTTCAAAGCATCAATTCTCAAGATTTTAGGTGTATGGGTTCATGAACAAGGGAATCCTTCAAACCTTGTGCTCAAATCCTAATTTTCTTTAAAGGATATTTCTAGGATTATTAAGTTAAAATACCCATTGGTGAATTTCTTCATTGTTTTGTTCTTCCTAATATTATTGTATTATTTTCATAAATACACGCGTTACTAAATCATGGTACATGTTTGAATTGAATTTTTTTCAAGAATTGGAAAAGTTTTTAATGTAAAATTTTCAAAATCTGAGGGTCCTGACTCTCTTGATTCATGGAAAGATTTTGAGTCAAATTATGAACTTTGAGAAGCTATTTAGGTATTTGCCTAAGTTTAAGGGCTAGACATGATTTCACTAAAACAAAGAAACTTTATTAAGTTTTCCTAATGAGGATAAGACATGTTATTTGACCAGGTTTCACTTAAGTTGTATTAAGCTAGTCAGTTCAAGAAAAATGATATGTTTTTGGAGTAGTATTAGCACTGAGCAGATTAGGTTGAAAGGCCTAATACCATAAATATGTTTCCAACCATAGGATGAGATGTTTCCTAAAAAGCATTATTATTACATACCTGAATATTTGAATCCAATATTACTTGTTAGGTATTGAGCATGTGGAGGGGCAAGATACTCCCTTTAGCTTGTAGTTTATCAAATTCGATGATTGCTCATATGGTATTATATGTCAGTTATAAAACCTCCCTTAACTGATTAAATGACATTATTTGGATTTATTATTCAAATCTTGAAATGGAGTATGTTTCTTGCATTGTTAGAATTATATCTCTCTTTTCTTGAGTAACTGATTTTAAAAATGTAATTGATCATGCATTGCACAACTATTTCATGGTTCACTTGTACTTATATTGTTGATGTTGATATTGCTTGTTATTTCCCCCTCTCACTTACTCAATATATTTGATGTACTAACCACATTATCTTTTACTGTATGATTTTCATGTAGATTAGGTCATCCATCCTTATGCTCACGATTGGCAAGATCTACTATGTTTAATTATTTAGTGATTTGGTGACTTCACATGGATTAGATATGTTTCATTTATCTTTTTAATTCTACTAGAGTAGTTTAGTCCATTTATTACGTTTGTTTTATTCATTATAAGGTTAGTTGGGGACTTGTACTGGCAGCATAATATTTATTACATAGAGGTTTTAGACAAATAATGTAGTGGTATATTGCGACTTGAAGTTTTCATTATTATTTAGTATTTATCTTTGATATGTGGATGGACCACTAGTTTATAAATCATTATTATTATTTTCTTCCACTAATGAGTGAGTGATTAGATCTATGAATAAGCCAAGGATTCAGCAAAGGCTTCTGAGGCATCTCAGCAGCTAAGGATGCCTTGTTGTGCCAATAGGGCAGCTCCGGGGTGTTTAAATATTTAGCAATTATTGAATTTGTTATTGTAACAAGCCCAACAATTGTTGAAATACGTTTAGCAAATGCTGAATCTTCTGCAACATTTAAAAAAAAAATTTAGAATAGTTTTTTTAAATATAACTTACCCGGTCCTCCCATCACATGCCCATCATGGACATTATCTCAAAGTCTTGCCAATCTAGATAATGCCCTATAAAATTGTAACACTCTGAAAACATTTATAACATTTGAATCATTCTAACGTGCTTATATTCGAATCCTATGAGCTTCACCATAATTCTAAGTTATTAAATCCCTAAACGAAGTATATATGAAGTTTTGGAAGTGATTAGAGTTCATAAACAACTCATAGAACAAAAATTGAGTTCAAGCCTCTTCACAAGTTGGTCATTTCGAGGTTTCTTCGTACGTAGGTCAGCTTTAATTAACAATATATCCCAATAAATAAAGTCTCTAAAGACCCATGACCTATACACATAAAGGTCTTTGAGTCTAGAATCCAACTCAATAAACCGAGTTATATTTGTAGCTTATACTAGGGAGATATGCCCATTTTATTAAGATGACGTAGTGCAGTTGACCCACTAGTTTGTTTCTTAGCTCAATATATGGCTTGCATATCAAATAGTGCGACTGCATAATCAAATGTCCGACCTGCACAATAGTAACAGTCGTCCTGGAAGTCACTGGTTTGGTATGCAGTTCAATGTGTGGCTCGCATAGAAAAATGTGTGACCACACGATCAAATGTGCGGCCTGCACAATGCGAAAATAATCACAAAAACCATGAAGAAAATTTCAAGGACTTTTATGACCATCGTTTATACACCTGCTATGAGAGGTAATCGTGCTACCCGAGACTAGAATACATGCAGCAGGTGAATGGCATAAACAGGACCGATGAGCCTTACCAGAGCTGCACGACATATTTTTCATATTTTTATGGTTTTTTCCCCTTAATTTTTGTACTCTGCTATGATGTTTTGACACTTTTAAATGTGTACTTTAATGGGTAATTAGTTAAAAACCTAATTTAACCTTAACCCATTACACTTAGCTCATTAAAATATTACTCTAATTCTCATTCTCCCCAAATTATGACCAAAGAAAGAAAAAGAGAAGGTTTATTATCTCTCAAACCAAGCTATCTAGGGTTCATCAAGTTGCATAAGAATTCAAGATTTTTCTTCAATTTTCTTCAAGAGGCTTCAAGTTTTATGCATTCCAGGTAAGCGGGATCATTAATAGAGCTTCTGTTTGCCCTTATGCCCAAGAACCCTATTTGGATTTTTGCATTTAAAGTATTGATTTTTATCTCAATAATTGTCCACTATTTAACATTATACTTTGGCGTTATTACTCGTGACCATGGTAAAGTTTTATTGCATATAATCTTTCATTAAAGCTTGATTTAATTGAACCATAATTTTGTCAAATTGACAAGGA
The DNA here is from genome assembly GCA_039654485.1 of Withania somnifera. NCBI lineage: Eukaryota > Viridiplantae > Streptophyta > Magnoliopsida > Solanales > Solanaceae > Withania > Withania somnifera. The sequence goes on along the minus strand of JBDJHY010711765.1, from coordinate 2,681 downwards.
ATTTAAAAGTGTAATGAAATATTTGCAAGGGCATTTGATCAATAATTGAATACGTGATTTTATCGATTCATTACTATTGAAATTTGAATAGTTTGAGTTGATGATGATTTAAGGCTAATAATAATGGCTTTCATGGAATGTTTTTGAGAAATTTGATATGAATTTTTCCTATTGAGGCTTAGACATGAGAATTATCGCCCATTGAGGCTTGGACATGAGGATTATCGCCTATTGAGGCTGGAAATGAGAATATTGAGCAATGTTTTCAAGGATATTGATGTAATGAATTGATTTAGGAGCAGTATATTTGGGAGTAGTATTAGAACTAAGGGTCTAAGTCCCAAATTATATTGCCAGCATAGGATTGATATATTATAAAGGCTAAATTTACCTACCTATTTGCTAGTTGGATCCACTAGGCATAGTTATGATACACACTCATTGCGGGGTGATGTATCCTTATCAGCAGGAGTATGTTGGATTCTATATTCTACTTATGTGATCTTATATGTAGGTTATAGAACCTCCCATATTGATATTTGAACTTGATATATTTTAATTTTAGTCATTTACTACATTGATTTCACAATTGATTTTTCCATTGATTTGGACAAGGATTTATTGCATTATTACTGCTCATGCATTCCATAGCCATTCATGATTCAGCTACTTAATATGGTCATGTAATATATTTAAGCAAGTTGCATTTACCTGTTATTTCTTACCTTTCCTTCTTATTCAGTAATTCTAGTACTAAACGCTATTTTGCACTACATGACCTTCATCCATGTAGGTTCAAGTCACCTTCCATCCTCTCCTGTTTATTGAGCTTACATTTCGAGATTTTGAGAAAGTTATGAGTTCCAATGTTTTGGAAACTGGAGTCATCTTTTGAGTTGTTATTTTCCTAGACACCGATATTAGACTTAATACTATTTAGATTTGTGTTAATTTAAATCTAACGATAGCTTGATACTTGTCCATAGTTACCTAGAGCTATCTTTACTTAATTGCTTTCAGACAGATGTGTTAGAATTGATATTGAGTTATCCTTCATTTTGTTATTGTCTTTTATTGACTTACATGAGATGGTCCTACAGTAGCTACTTTATTCATAATACTTAGTTATGCTTCTGCTTATGAGTGTATATTGGAGCATGATTTATCCATGAGGGTTCTTCTAAAGCTATTGGGACAACCCATTAGTAGCGGATTCCCTGTGATGCCTAGGGGATGGCTCAGGGGCATTACAAAAATCCATGTCTGCATCTTTACGATGAATAAATTCTTTGATTTCTCTCACTCCCTTCTCTGTTTCAATCTTGTAGATATCCTCCTTTTTTCTCTCTACTACTGGCATGATTTCACAGTTTTTTTAAAAGAACATTTCCTATACAATTGGATTTGGCTACTGACCTCTAGATTTGGTTTCTTCTCTTTTCTACTAGAGTAAAGGGACTTGAAAGAATTATTAATGGCCTAACACGTCTCTTTACGATTAAACTCTTTATGGTGTTGTCCAAAGAACTAACTTTCGCAACCAAAAAATTTATATTTTACACACATACTTTACATTGGTATGTACAAAGCATCTTAGAGGTACTGCACCTCTTGGAGAATATTGATCTTGTGAATGGAGCTGTAGGAGTACCTCTTCCTAAACCACTTTCAACACAACTCCAACATGAGGAGAATACCCTACCCCCTCCTCCTAAACCACTGACGACACTAACTCCAATATGAGAAAAATACCCTCATCCTCCTCCAACAACATCATCAACATTTCAAACAGTAGGAGAACCTCCTCCATCAACACCAAAACAAACTCTAAGACCAAGTCCTCTTGATGATGCATCACTACAAACAAGGTATAGTATCCTACCAACATCATCATGGACTGTGGCATCTCTTATGATGGAAATAAGTCCTTCCAAATCACTCTTCAGCTTCTCAATATTATCATCCTTCTTGTGAAAAATCTCCTTGAAGTTCAAAGGCACCAAGTTAGTGAAGAAATATATTTCTATCTCACTAAGAGTTTAATAAAGCCTTAGATGTACAACCTACATGTAAAAAAATAGCATTAATAAAATGCAGCAGATTTACTAGTTACAGAATCTTTTCAGCAATTGTTAAATCTATTATAGCTGAAGGCCCATCAACTATTGTCACAATCCGATTTCTCAAGTCATGATGGCACCTACTATACCCAAGTAGGAGAACCAAACCCCATAGTCCTTAGCTGAAGCGTAGGACTACTACAGTGAAAGTAGAAGAATATGAAAAAAATATAAGCAAAATAGTAAGTTTACATAACAGACCCAAGACCCGATGTCAATGTCAAACGAACCACTAGTGTATAGAAGCAAGGATAAAAGCTATATAATATACATCGTCTCCGAAATATAATGGAGATAGCAAAATCAAATATATAACTGAAGAGACACAAGCCAAAGCTGGACGCCAAGCTCACCCTGTATCTCTGAACTGGCCCAAAAACGAGCGAGCGGTCAACGTGCGGAAATCACGGTCTGGGACCTGTACCTGGATCTACCCAAAGACAAGTGTAATATGAGTACAAGCCACCGAAGCAACCTGTACTCGGTAGGCTTCGAGGGCCCACTGAGCACATAACTAAAATAACAGCAGTAAATAACAGAGTACAAGAATTATGGTTACAT
>JBDJHY010711656.1:0-15758 GCA_039654485.1 Withania somnifera | reverse complement strand
TTCTGCACTGACTTTGTTTAATCCGGGATACACCTTTTCCTACTTTTCTGTTTATTTTGCTATGAGATTGGGGGTTGATAGTGAGCGGTTTCCTGTACCCTTGAGTGTATCTACCTTGGTGGGTGCAACTTTAGTGGTGATCACATATTACGATCATGTTTGGTGACTATTCAGGGTCTGACACGTGTGTTTATTTGATTGACCTGGCTGTGTTATATTTTGATGTAATTCTGGGCATGGAATAGTTGTCATCTTATCGTGCGATCCTCGATTGTTACACAAAGACCGTTACCTTGTCTGTTCCTAGTGTATCCCCAGTAGTGTGGTGCAATCCCACTAGCTATTCATTGGTTTATTTTTGAGCATGCACACTTATTGCTCGGGGTTGTTATGTTTATTTAGCCCACGTAAGAGATGTTAGTGCTGAGTCCCTTTCCCCAATGACTATTTTGATTGTTAGTAAGTTTGATGATGACTTCCCTACTGACTTGCCTTGCCTCCTACCTGAGCGGGATATAGATTTTTCCATCGAGGTTGAACCAGGAATTAGGCCCATTTTAGTTCCTCTGTATCATATGGCATAAGCTGAGCTTCGAGAGTTGAGTGTCCAGCTGTAGGATTTTCTTGATGTGGGTTTATACATCCTAGTGTATCGTCGTAGAGTGCCCTAATGTTATTTGTCAAGAAAAAAGATGGCCCCTTGCAGATGTTTATTGATTATAGGTGGTTGAACAAGGTGACTATTAAGAATAAGTATCCTTTGCCTTGTATTGATGATTTGTTTGATCAACTTTAGGGATGTTCTCAAAGATTGGTTTGAGGTTTGTCTACCACCAGTTGAGGGTTCGGGCTACAGATGTACCGAAGATAGCTTTTTGGACAAGGTATGGGCATTAAGAGTTTTTGGTGATAATCATTTGCCCTAACTAATGCCCCAACATCTTTCATAGATATGATGACTCAGTTATTTAGGCTTTATCTAAATTCAGTCGTAATTGAGTTTAATAATGATATTCTGGTAGCAGAGTCGACCCGAGCATGACGGCCACCTGAGGATTGTGTTGCTGACTTTGAGGACTGAGCGACTCTATACTAGGTTCTCAAAGTGTGATTTTTGGCTAGATTTTGTCTCAATTCTAGGCCATGTGGTATCGAGTGTCGGCGTCAATGTTGATCCAGCTAAAGTTGCAGCATTTTGTGATTTTCCTCGACCTACGTTCATCACTGAGATTCATAGCTTACTGGGGTTAGGAGGTTATTATTTCTTTTTTGTTTAGGGTTTATCTTCCATTACAGGCCCCTTGACTAGAATGACACAGAAGTGTGTGCCTTTCCAGTGGTAAGATGTGTGAGACCAGTTTTCTGAGGTTAAAGGAGTTGCTAATTATCACTCCAGACCTTGTTCTTCCAGTTGAGGGCCAGTCGTTTTCTATATTTTATGATGCTTTGGGTGTTATTCTTGGTTGTGTTCTAATGCAGTAGGGCTATGTCATAACGTATGCATCAATGAGTTGAAGGGTCATGAGCACAACTACCCCACCAATGATTTTGAGTTAGCGACAGTGGTTTTTGCTCTTAAGATCTTGAGGCATTACCTATATGGGGTTCACTGTGAGGTATTCATGGATCACCGCATCTTGCAACACATTCTGAGTCAGAAGGAGCTGAACTTGAGGCAGCAGAGATGGGTTGAGCTCCTGAAGGACTACGACTTGGCTATTCTTTACCATCTGAGCAAGGCTAACGTGGTTGCCGACGCCTTGACCCGAAAGGTGGTGGGTATGGGTAGCCTAGATGCAGTACCTATTTTTGAGAGACTGCTTGATTGAGATGTACAGTTCTTGGCCAGCATGATCATTAGGTTGGATCTTTTAATTCCAAAGCGAGTTATTTCCTATATTGAGCCCAAATCATCTTTGATTGACCAGATTCGACAGTGATAGTATGAGGACCCACGTCTAGTTCAATTTAGGGAGAGGGTTGTATCAGGTGATTTTTGTTAGGATAGTGAAGATGTTAACGGTGTATTATGGGTTCATGGCCACCTTGCTATTCCGAGGGTTAGTGATCTGATTCCAACTTTATTGTGTGAGGCCCACTTCTCCAAGTACTCTATCCATTCGGGTAATTCAAAAATATGCCGTGATTATAGGTAACATTAGATGGTGGCAAGGTATGAGAAGGTCTATTGCATCCATTGTGTCTCGGTGTTTGAACTGTCAGCAGGTAAATTTTGAACATCAACAGCCAGGCAGCAAGATCTAGAGGCTCCCTATCCTTGAGTGGAAATGAGAGTGGATTACCATGGACTTCATCACAGGCCTTCCCCATACTTCCAGAGGGTTTGATTTCATATGGGTCATCATGGATCTGTTGACCAAGTCAGCTTACTTCGTATCGACTCGTTCAACTTGAGGTGTAGAGAGGTTGGCTGAGTTATATTTCCTCGAGGTAGTCAGACTGCATTGGGTACCAGTGTCTATCATATCTGATCGGGGAATACAGGTTACCTTATAGTTTTGGAGGATGATTCAGCAAAAATTGGGTGCAGAGGTTGATTTGAGTACAGGTTTTCATCCACAGTCAGATGGGCAGTCCGAGAGGACCATTTAGGTACTTCATGATATATTGTGTGCCTGTGTTTTTTATTTTAGAGGTAGCTGGTAGTTGGGATAGGCACTTGGCATTGGCAGAGTTCTCGTATAATAATAGCTATCACTCCAGTATCCAAATGGCTCCATTTGAGGCTTTGTATGGTAGGCATTGCAGATCGCCTACTGGTTGGTTAAGTGGTGGTGAGGGTCAACTCTAGAGTTCTAATTGGCTCTGTGATACTATGATCGGGTCAAACTTATTCAGGATAGGTTGTGGGCAGCCAAAAGTAGACAGAAGTCCTATGCGGATCGTTGGCTTTGACCTCCTAAGGTCAGAATTGGTGACATGGTTTTCCTTAGAGTCTTGCCAATGAAAAGCGTTATGAGGTTCAGTAGATAGGGAAAGCTTATCTACCATTCCATTGGGTTGTATGAGATATTGTAGAGGGTTGGAGAGTTCGCCAAAAGACTTGCCTTGCCACCTCAGTTAGCTGCAGACCTTCCAGTTTTCCATGTATCGATGCTCCGTTACTATGTACCCGACCTTTTGCATGTCCTTCATCGAGATGATCTATAGATTGATGATACCTTGACCTATATTGAGGATCCTAAGGCTATTCTATATAGAGATGTGAGGCAGCTCAAGTCCAGGGAGGTTCCAAAAGTGAAGGTTCATTGGGCAAATCGACCAGTTGAGGAGGCTAACTAGGAGATAGAGCATGATATGCAGGCCTAGTATCGACATCTGTTTGAGCCTTCAATTACTACTTATTCCTTGAATTTCGAGGATGAAAGTCCTTTTTAGTGGTGGATGTTGTAATGAACCGCTCAGTCATTTCCTTCGATTTCTTCTTTTCCTATGATTAGATCTATTTTGTATTTTTCACAAGTCATTTATGACCTACTGGGACCATTAGCTCCATGCCCTGTTGAATCGTTTGCTCATTATCTCAGTTTTCCTGTTTTCAAGTTTAAGTTTTTAAATGTGGAACTCGAGAATGAAATAGTAGTAAACACAGTCAGAATAGAATTTCGACAGTTCCTTTAGCTCCAATGAAGTATATAGATGGGGCCTACACCTCCACTCAAGGGGCAGCCTTGGGAGCTCATATTTTAGGAGTATAGCTTCTTATTGTAGATCCCCTAGTTCAGATACCTTTATTCCTTATAGTTGCTTCCCTAGTTCAGGTTTTACCAATTGGTATCATTTCTCAATCCTTGTCTCTATGCTCACTTATGTCAGATCTAAAGCAGATGAGTATATTTTTAGATTAGATCATTCAAGGTTTTCTTGTTCTCCTGGAGAAAGTTCTTATGATTTCATTTATATATGTGAGGAGAGGTGTATAACCTCAGGAGTTTAAATGTGTATGGAGTTGATTAGGATATGTTTTAGATGAGTAAATTAGCTAAATAGTGGTGGAAATTGCATGTTTCTTGTAGACTAGCCCATTCACCTTTTATGAATTAGAGCCTATTTTTAAGACTTTCATGCATAAGTATATCTCTCTTGCTAATAAGGAGTAAAGATGATATGAGTTTACCCATTTACATTCGAGATAGATGTTCTTGAGTATGAGGACCATTTCCATCATTTATTTTTGAATGGTGCAATGTTGATGTCAACTGAGAAAGAGAGGTACTGATGTTTACTTTGTAGGGTGAGGCCCAAGCATTGTGAGGCAACAAAGATTCTCATTGTTACTGGTAAATTGTTTTAGGTTGTATTAATCATACTTATACCATGGAGGTCTTATTTTATGAGTCTCATTAGAGTGACGATAACAGAAAAGGTTATCATAGAATCTTTTGTAGAACCTTGTTTAGTGGTAGAGGAACTAATTCTTGGGGAAGGATCCCTACACACCCAACAGTATCAGGTCCAATCCAATCGACCAATTCACACCTTAATACAAACATTGATTGAGGGTGCTCAGAGTTATTGTTATGCTGGTTAGTCTTCAGGACATACTTTGATATTTGTTGCATTTGTGGAATCAGGCTACGGTCTCCATACTAGTTTAGTTGGATCATCTCAAAAAGGTAGGCCATTGAGGCCATGTTATGAGTACGGGGCTATGGATCACTTTACAAAAGATTTCTCCTAGTGAAGTGTCATTCATCTAGAAACATTCATCTTATCTTAGTCATTCCTCAACTAACAATAGGTAGTGGAGTTTAGGGTAGAGGTGCTCCTAAGTATTGTTGGGTCAATGATCGTTATGGTGGTCACCGTTAGTTTTATATTGTGCTAGAAAGGTTGGAGTTAAAGGCCTCAGATGTAGTGATCATAGGTATGATATTTACTTGCCATCAGTCAGAATAATCTTTGTTTGAACCAGGTTCTATGTGCTCTTATGTATTTGCATATTTTGTACCTTATTTTAGTTTGTTTAGTAAATTGTTTCTTGTGCTTTTATATATTTCTACCCCTGTAGGTGAATTTTTAGTAGTAGATTATGTTGTGATATCATATTATGGGGCTATTGAGAATTATGGGACCTAGTTGATTTGATTTTGTTAGATATGCTTGACTTTGGTACTGAGCATGGACTAGTTATCCCCTTACAATACTACCATAGATTGTTATCCCAAGGATGTTACCTTAGCCTTGTCTGGTGAATCCCTAATTGTGTTGCATGGTTCTATTTGTCATACATCATCTGGGATCATTTCATGCCTTAAGGCTATGGAGTTAGTTTGGCACAATTTTTTATTTTATGTTGCTTCTGTTTTAGATATTAGTATTGATACTTTATCTCCTGAGTCAGTACCTATGGTTAGCGAGTTTATTGATATGTTTCCTACCATACTACCTAGTCTACCACCCAAGCGAGATATTAATTTTTGTTTTAAATCACAGTCGAGCATCAATCCTATATCCATTTTTATTTACTATATCGCTCAATCTGAGTTGAGAAAGTTTAAGGTTTAGCTTAAGGGTTTTATCATACCAAATATTTTCCATAGGTTTTCAAGTTCTATGTTTTAAGAAAAAGATGGGTTTATGCGTATATATATTGACTACTAGTAGTTAAATAGGGTAAACGTTAAGAATTAGTATTCGATGTCGATGATAGTTGACTTTGTTTGATCAACTTCAGGTTGCATCTATTTTTTCAAAGATTGATTTGAGTTTAGGTTAGAAGAACTTGAGGACCATGGTGAATTACGTCCCAATACAACATTCAGGACATATTATGGTCACTGTTTGTTCTTGGTGATGTCTTTTGGGTTGACTAACAATCAAACGTAATTCATGGACACAATGAACAGAGTGTTGAGGGCCTACTTGGATTCTTTTATCATAGTATTCATTAATGACATCTTGGTTTACTTTGAAGAGTAGGGAGGAGAACAAAAGGTATTTTGGAAATGTACTTCTTACTTTGATAGATTATCGATTGTATGCCAAGTTCTCAAAGTTTGAGTTTTGTCGTGAATTTTTGGCATTCTTAGAATATGTGGTGTCTAAGAATAAGTTTATAGTGGAACTAAATGAAGATTGTATCAATTCGTCATTGGCCTAAACCATCTACTCATGCTAAGGTTTGCAGTTCTATTAGTTAGTAAGGTATTATAGATGATTTTTAAGGGACTACCATCCATTGTAGGATGATTAAGGAGACCGACTAGAAAGGAGTTTCCGTTCTAGTGGCCATATTGACTTTAGCTCTATTGTTGACATTACCAGTTGAGAGTCATAGTTTCTCAGATTATTTTGATATTTTTCTTTTTTTTTTTAGGATGTATTATAATGCATCTATGTTATTTGATAACATAAACATTGAAGCAGTTGAAGACTCACAGGTTCAACTACCCCACTTATACCTTGGAGTTAGCAACAATGATTTTTGCGCTCAAGATTTGTAGGCATTACTTATATTGGGTGCATTGTGATACTTTTAGAAATCATCATATTCATAGCATTTATGATTCAAAAAGAGCTTTATTAAAGACATCTTAGATGGATTTATTTTCCAAAGGACTATGACATTTTATTTTTGAACTATCGAAGCAAGGAAAATATGGTAGCAGATCCCTTGAGCTGAAAGGTGGTGAGTATGGGAAGCCTAGACTTGCTATAAGTTTTAGAGACTATTATCTTTTAACATCTAGTTCTTGTCTAACCATTTGGTCAGACTTGATTTCTTAGATTCCAGTCAGGCTCTTTTTGGTGTTGAGGTTTGTTCTACCTTGGTTGATCAAATTCGATAGCATTAGTTTTAGGATATGTATTTGAGTGATATTCATGACCGATTATCGAGAGGTGATCCCCATAGGGCTATATTACATTCTTATGTTTTTTTGAGGTTTAGTGGTTGTATTTGTTTTTTAAGAGTTGGGTAATTGATTCAATTGATACTTCATAAGGGCTATTATTCCAGATATTCCATCCATCCAGGTGCAACAAAGATACATAAAGACTTGACATATATTTATTTTTATATTGGGATGAAGACGGATATTTCAGAGTTTGTATCTCAGTGCTTGAACTCTCAATAGGTTAAGTTTGAGAATCAGATACCTAATATACCATGTAGAGACTTCCCATTCTCGAGTAGAAGTGAGAGCAGATCACTATAGATTTTATTTTAAGGTTTCCATGTACTTCCCGGGGTTATGATTCAATTTGGGTGATTGTTAATACAGTGATAAGTATGCCCAATTCATACCCGTTCATATATCCTACAACACAGAGAAGTTAGCTCAGATTTACCTTAGTGAGGTGGTTCATTTGCATGGGGTTCTTTTTCAATAGTATCATTTCATGGTACTCATTTTACATCTTAGTTTTGGAGGAATATTCACTAAGAATAGGTGCAGAGGTTCATCTTAGCATAACTGTTCATCCAAAGATGGATGGACAGTCCGAGAAGATTATCTAAGTCTTGGAGGACATGTTACGTGCTTGTGTTAATTATTTTAGAGGTTATTTGGATCAGCACTTTGCTTTGGTAGAGTTCATATATAATAAAAGTTACAATCCATGCATTTAGATGGAATTTTTTGAGGTTTTTATGGTAGGCGTGTTGACTTTCCATAGGTTTGTTTGATGGTTTTGAGTCAAGACCATAGAGTATACACTTCCTTTGGGATGATTTGGACAGATTTTGTGTGATCTAGTATAGGCTTTGGGAAACCTAGAGTAGGTAGAAAACCAATTCTGACCATATACATTGTTCCATAGAGTTCAGTATTGGTGATCATGTATTTTGCGGGTATCTCCCATGAAGAGTGTAACGATGTTCAGGAAGTAGGTAAGGCTTAGATATATGTATATAGGACATATTGAGATCCTTTTATGTATTGGTAGTGTATCTTATGAGTTATCCTCATCTCCAATATTTTTAGTTTTGCATATAATTTATCAATTGTGAATGTTATATCAATATGTTCCTAATGAGTCTCATATTCTTCGGGTTGAATAGTACACGTGGATAAGGATATAACCTTGATTAAGGATTCAATATCAATTTGGCTAGAAATATTAGAAAATTAAGGTCTAGGGAGATTTCGGTGGTAAGAGTTTAGTAAAAGCAACATCTAGTTCAGGAGGCTACTTGGAAGATAGAGAGGGAGATGTAGACACAATATTTGTAGTTGTCTGAGCCTTCGAGTATCCCTTTCTTCTAATTTGAAGAGACAGAAGTCTTCTCAATAATGGATGTTGTAATGACCCTTTTTGTCATTTCTATGTTTTCATAGTTTTCTAGCATCTTAGATCTTTTCTATACCATCCACAAGTCATTTTTGAGTTGTTAGAAATGGTTGTTTTGTACCCATGTCATTTATTTGGATTTTATATTTGTTTCCTTGTTTTAAAGCCTTAACTTTACGAATTATTAACTTTAGTCGACATTCTTTGAAAATAAACTTAAAATTGAATTTTGACAGTTCCATTAGCTTTGAAATGTGGATTTTGGTGTAGACAGACTCTTGGTTTGGGTATGAAGGCTTTTTGGTGTGATTTTGTCTTATTTTATGTGTCCTATTTATTTTTGAGTTTGAAAGTTTGAATTTGATAAACTTTTGATGATCAAAGCATCACATTGAAAATCTGATTATTCCATCAGCTCTACAATGTCAAGTTTGGGTTGTGTGAGCAATTGTTTATTTGAAGGGCTAGCCAGGCTCATTTGGAGTCCTCGGTGGAATTATGGAAATTTAGTCCTAGGGTTGACTTTAGTCAATATTTTTGTGAAAATAATCTCAGATAAGAATTTTGTTTATATTGCGAATTTTTTAATCTCATTTCCATGAAATCCACATATTTGGTTTATGTTAATTAGTATTAGAACTTACTCTAAGGTTCCATTGGAGAACCCTAATAGGTCAAGCCTGCGACCACGCTACTGTGAACAACAAGACACATCCCTAAAGGAGCAAATATATAGGGAATCCTCACCTTTAATAAAGCCCTAAAACCTGAAGAGGTGACATCACACCTGTGATGGACCTGAATCTAGGCTAAGTCTACCCCTGTTGAGCATCTGTCGCTGATGCGAGATTATACTTGTGAGAATCTTTCCTCAACTATAATATCAGGTGTTTGGTAATACTTTAAGCCTTTGTCCTTTTTTTCACAGATGCGGCAATACCTAGGGCAATATATACTTCAATTTCTTAAAATTTTATCTTTTAAGGCCTTTTCTTCTTCACTCTAAATTGATATTTTTCCATTGGAACTATATTTATGTCTTTGATCTTGGGAATTACCATGCATTTCTTATGTCATTCCTTCTTCAATTATTGGTAAGTTTTTCCCTGAGTTTCTTGAATTCTTCCCTAAATTATTGAATTTCCCCAACTTTGAATTTCAATTTTCCTTCTTGAGGTCAAATTTTTGGTATGTTTTGCTTGTACCTAAAGGAAACCATTGATATTTTTTAGTTGATGTTTTTGGTTGCGGCCTCTACGGACCTTGTCAATCCAGACTAGTGAGTACCAAAGGAGGGGTATATGAGTGAAGGCCTTCCGTAGGTCCGACCTGCTGAACCTATGGGTACCGAAGGAGCAACATACATGTTTTTATACCTGCATCATTTCATTCTTAATAGTTCTATCCTTGGCTTATGTTTTTTTTTTTTCGTTGTACTCTCCGATTGTATAAGTGGCCAAATTAGTTTGTTTTCTCTTGTTTGTATTCCTTGGGTATATAGGAACCTGTTGGGATTGTTATCTCATTATTCATTTATTATTGGATTTTCTTGTTAGATACTAGTACTACTATTAGGTTTCTTATTTCCTAGCCATTACTTTATACTCTTTTGTATTGGATACTCTTCCTTCTGCCCTATAATTGAGTTTCCTGGTACATGACCCTATATGTATTTACTTTATTGTTTGTTAGTTGAGCATGGATTCACACACATTTCTATTTTTTTTACCTAAGTCTATGGTTACTATTATCAAGATTTATATCACTGTATATCTTCATTATGATTTAGTTAGCTAGCTTTCTCCATGTTCTCTCTACTTGGTTGACTTTAGTGACTTATTTCTTCATTGTATGCCTACTACTTTTATTTCATATGTGCGCCTAGTAAGGCTATGAAGCCAACTGGTTACCAAATTGCTTTGTCTATTTGGTACTCATACTATACTTCTATATTTTTTCTGGTGTAGATCCCAGAACGAATCATGTCACTAATTGAGAATTTGTGCTTATTTCTAAGATTCTAAGGTAGAAGAGAGATCCTAGTGACCAGAGCCCATATTACCTCTTTTTATATTTATCTTCTATCATTGTGTACTTTTGAGAAAGTTGCATTTTCTTATTTTTGAATTTGTTGTACTTAAATATCTTTTGACACTTTTATGCTTAGTGGCTAATTTGTATTGAGATGCTGGATTATGGGATTTTTATTTTATTTATTAGAGTTTTCTTTGTTTTTTAGCTTCCACTTTTCTTTTATCATATCTATTTCTTATATATTTTCAGGTTGGTTCACCTAGGGTGGGTTTTTAGGTGACCTTCTAGCTTGAGAAATCATGTTGTGACAAGATAGTTGTTGTGACAACAAAACAAAGCAACACTCAAAACTCCAAATGTACCTTTTGGATTCATTTTGAATCTTGTAAACACAAACCATATATGCTAGCCCACTAATTTTGACAGTATAAATTCAATCAAACCATCAAAATACGAATCTTAGGTCTCCTTGACACGATACCCACCAAAGCCAATAAAAACTGATACTTTACCAAAATTTCCTTGGGGACCTTCAAAAAGTTTGAACCTTCTCCTATGCCAAACTGACCTTTTAATCCAAAAATATTCATGAAATTCAAATTCACGCATCCAATAATTAAAAATATTGACCAAAGTCAAACTTTCATCTTAATACTCAATTTATCTTGTCTAAAGGATAAAATCTCTATAAAAAAAACTAAAAGTGAAATGAAAATTTTCCTAGAACAAATTCCATATTTCAAAGCAAATAAAACTGACAAAATTCCATTTTGAAACTCAAAACTTTAAATATTGACTAAAGTAAACCATTTTAACATAAAGGCTTCCAAAAAAGCAAAAACTTTCCTAAGTTCTAAACTTTTTACTTCAATTTTAAAACCAATCACACATATAAATCAAATATGACCTGAGAAACTTTTAAGAAGGAAAATGGTAATTACAATTTTTTTTTTTATTGTAGAAGAAAGTTGATATGAAACTAGATACAAAAATAAAGGATAAAAGATAGAGGATACGACACAAGAAGTAAGGACCAATTGAAAAAATTAGCTATATGAAAAGTAAGACCTCTAACCTCGAATTCAACATACAAGTATCAAATCAAGTGAACAGAAGACATAACAAAAAAAAAACCAGAAGAAACCATCACTAAAAGAAAGTGATGACCTCTTATTCCAATATTCAATTGGAGCATCAAATCTATCAAAACAATAGTGTACCCAAAGAAAGAATGGATTAATAATAATATAATATTAAAACTATCACCCTTAATCACAATATCCGATAAATAACCTAACCTATAGGTGGACACCAAGAGAATAGACACCCAAGAAACCACCTTACAAACAATGGGCAACATAATATTTTCCAAGATCTTAAAATCTCACACAACATATTGTTTCAATATTCAAAAATAACTAAGTAAACTAAAACCCAAAGGTTCTTATTTATACAATGCTAAGAAAAGAGGAAACTAGCTTATTACAAAAATACTCGTAATGTGATAAGGTCCTTGTTTTGGGTATTTATTAAATCATGAATTTGGAAATTTATGATTACTCTCTCTTTATGACACCTTTTTACATCCAACAAATTATCTAAATGTGGAATTTCTTACCTTTGAGCATAAATTGCTCCTCCAAAATTCTCCTTGAAGTCTTTATTATCACCATGTCTTAAGTTCCTTTGGCTATTCCTTGAAGTATAGAGCTAGCACCATCGAATATCATATCATTTTCTAATTCTTGAAAAACATTCATCCTCAAATCCAAACCTATCACAAACAGGAGAGAAATAAGCAACAACCACAAATTCATCAAAGTTTGAGGGTTAGCACATGGGTTAGCTTAAATAATCTCACGCAAAAGTATTGCGTCTCCAACTTCCAACATAGACATTTATTTTATTAAGATAAAAGAATTAAATAAATACAACAAGGATTTTCATCAGCATAAATATAAGATGAATATTTAATTCTACTACAATTATTATCATATACAAAAAGGTAGAAAAGAAAAAAGGTAATAGGAATCATTCAGTTTATTTTCAAAAGAAATTCCAATGTTAAATATAATAATTATAATTAGAGTACATGGAGTAAAGAAGTTGCTTCTAGCATAAATATCACCCTCCCCCCTTCAGGAATTTTCCAAATAAATATCATGCAATTTAAGCAAACCAAAAATGATCAAGGATGAGAATAACATGTATCTACACTATTTTTGATGACATAAAATCATATTTCAAAGAATGAATTAGAGTAAAGGGAAAAGGATACATACCTTGAGGTTGAGGCTTTGAAATCAACTCTTTGTAAAGGACCATCATGATCACCCTACCATTCCTCTCGAATCTCCTATTCTCTCCTTCTTCCATAGGATTATGGCATGAAATTATTTCTGCTTGACTAGATTCTTCTCCTTCAAGATATCCTTCTTTTGATAGCTTTTTCCAATTTGTGAATGGGTCATGAACTTAAGTACATTCCTTTGATTATTCAATAACACTGAATACTTATTAGTCCTCCCTTCATGCCTTGTGTAATGATCATATTAACAAGGTCTACCAAGTAAAATATGTCAATCTTGTAAGGGCCATATCACACAAGATATCATCATGGTAATCACCAACCTTTGATTTTATCAATGCTAGTTTATGCACCCTCACTTCTCCACATTCATTTATCCATTAGATTTAATATGGCTTATAATGTTTGGTCGTATAAAGATTCAATAATTCCACCAAGGTAGTACTAGTCATATTTGTGCAACTCCCTCCATCCATAATAAAAAGGCACACACATCTTTTGATAAGCCATTTTGTATGAAATAAGTTCTCTCTTTCGATTGGGTTATCTATTATAATAAACCTTTCAGTAAGTTTTATGGTTTCCATATTTCCTTATATCTTAGAGATATTCTATAGTATCCTACGTCATTTATGACTTACCGGTACTGATGGTTCAGTTCCTGGGTCGCTCATTTGGTTTTTATATCTGTTTCCCTATTTAAAACATTGAACCTTTGATATTATTGTCTTCGGTCAACATTTCTTTAAAATGATTTCAAAATTTAATTTCAATAATTTTGTTAGCTCCAGAGTGTGAATTTTGTTCTAAAAGGACTGGTTCATTTCTGGAAGACGTCATTGTGAGTTTATTTTTTGTGTTTTATAAGCTTTCTAGTTTTTGAGTTTTGGATGAATGGAAATTCGATTGCGCCATCTACTCAAGAATTTTGATTTTAGGTTAGTTGACATGTTTGTTCGAGCCTCGGGTTAGCTGAGTTTATTTTGAATATTCATTGTGAATTTACGTAATTTATACCAAGGGTTGACTTTAGTCAACATTTAAATAAAATGATCTCGGATAGAAATTTCATCTGCACTGTTGAATTTAGAATGTGGTTTTTAAGCAATTTGCATATTTGTCTTGTGATAATTAGATTTTGAACACATACCGAACCTTTATTAGAAATATGTAGCATTGATATTCTTGGTAGATGTATCGATTATAGATATCTTAGGCATATTTGGGATACCCTATCTTTTTACGCATTCCTAGACTATTGTGTCAGATCCATGCCTTGAGTTTTCTTAGTAATTTCCAATTGCATGAAGGGATTCTTTAGCCATTCAATGTTTGGGACCTATCTAGTCTTTTGGGCTAGGATATAAATTTAGTGAGATTATTGGGCTTGATTATATTTTTCTGCTATGATAGCTTCGATGTTTTGCTCTTTGTCCAATTTTGACGTCTTTGAGTTGTGGTTGTGTTACCCTGACATCCCCCCTTGGGCGAGAGTATGTTTTACAGGTGATTCAAATTAATATAGCATTTAAGCTCATGCTCGTTCCTTTACATCTGGCTTTCATTGCATTGAAAGTATTAGAGGATAGTTTCAGGGATGGTTTAAAAATTATCTAAGTAATTGTTAAGATTTCTGGTAAATTTATTCTTGTATTCTCCAACGTAGATAATTCTCTATTTGTCAATGGAGGGAGTCAATCGCAATATTTTCTTCCTTGTATTTTGATGTTTTATTGGATTTGATTCATCAATCATTTTTTTTGGCAGTGATCTATTTGTCAATTAAGGTTTGCTTCTTTTATTTTGGTTGAGTGTCTTTTGCTATATCGGGTTTATGCTTGGGAATATTTGGGTATGGAGTAGAGACCTTCTATATTATTGGTTTGGTTCATTAGACTAGAATAATGAAAGTGTGATTAGTAATAATGATTTGAGAGTGTTGTTGGTTGGACAAGACTTATCACTCCTTTTGATGCTATGCTAGCTTTGTAGTTATATGGTTTTGATAGATTGTTAGGGTGTTTTCTTTAGCTGCATGGTCACCTACTTATGTACTTTTGATATGTGATTTATTGCATGGATTGGATAAAAGTTAGGTAATTTGGTTATTGTTTGAGTTGTGTGGTGTTGTTACTTTGACTCGGATATTAGCCCACCTATTGGTGGATTGGTATTTATGGAATATTATTGTAAGGTAATTGATTTTATCAATATCGATTGGACTTCGGATTATTCTTGTGTTTTGATACTCTATTCTTCATGTTTGGATTGGCTCAATCTTTGTGTTTAAATCCATACTAGGTATAGGTTAGCATTGAGGTCTCTATACCTTATCCTATATTCTTCTGAACCCTGTCAATGAATCCATTACTCAGTTGCATTGGATGCACTCTTCCTACCATGGGTGAATTTGTATATTGGGGACTGAGAGGAGTGATGATGGCCTTCTTTTATGAGTCTATTGTATAACTAGTGGGAAATTCCCACGGATTTTAAGTCGACTCGACTAGGGAGGCCTACACTTTTTCTATAGTAGGAGACTATTATTTTACATATTCCACCAATGTGAGGATTCTTTCTAATTTTTATTAGGGTTCATGGCACATTCTCCCATCGAGATCAAATTATTTTAGTTTGTGAGTTGGTTTTCTTCTTCTACTGGTTTGGTCTCCTTTATATTTAGTAAGTGGTGAGTTGGGTCGATTTTATGTAATTTTGTTGATTTCTACATTAGACCCCAAGTTTGTAGTTGTTTATCAGCTTGAGGTCTAGCTTTCGGTCATTTTTAAGTTTTGACAGTTGGTGAACAAATCATTTTCTTGCTAAGATTATTTGGGGAGATTGTGATTATTGGAATATTTGTGTTTTAGCAGTCTAGACAGGTTTCTATAAGCATTTTTGGATTTTTTATCAAATCTTATGTTTGGTTCAAGTTTGAGTTGCAAATGGTAGATTGGTGGGCGACTATGGTCTGGTGCTTGGTAGGTCTAGTATAGGTTCTCAGTTCAGAATTTTGATAGGCATTGTTCTTTTTTCTCCTTTGGTTAGGATTATATGGGTTATTTTTGATATAGATGGATTATTTTTAAAGATTTTGTTCAATCTCAATAATGGTTTTGGCATTTATGTGCTGATCCATGATCATTCAAACTTTCGAGTT
>JBDJHY010711547.1:0-15758 GCA_039654485.1 Withania somnifera | reverse complement strand
AGTTTCTAAAATCTAGGATGATATCTCGTAGATGTTTATCCTTATTGAATGACTAGGGGTATCCCTAGTAATAACACCTCATTGATAGGTTAACCTTTCAGACCATGCTACTGTCCTATCTCACCTAATGCAAAGCTAGTTTAGTGGCTTCTATTTATAATACGTGTGTTTAACCCTAAAACCCTATATATTTACCAACAAATTACTGAATGCCCTCTATGATATTAAATCCATTAAACTTCTCATGTGAATGAAATCTCGAACCCACAAACTATTCGTATCTTCTTAATGAGTCATATTAGGAAAGGTTGCAGGCCATCTTTGTGACTAGGTAACCATTTATTTTGTAAGAGTATGAATAACCCTATTATATCCAACTAAAATAAATTAATATGATACAAATAGAACATATGAGGTTTTAGGTGCAAATAACAGAAACATTGTGGACTGCCAGGGTCCGACAAAATTGGCTCACCCTAATCTGAACTTTGCTAACTCAAACCCTTCTTTGTAAGTTTCTTATTGATCATTAATCGTGTTGTTCCTTTGTCCACCATTGAACTTAATCTCGCTCTATCGTATAATCTAGATTATGAAAGAATATCACATTTACAAAATTTCCAAGAAACCCCCTAATTATAATTGCGTCATGCAACATACTCATAGTTATGGCTCTACTAGACACGACTTTGTAGACTCCCTAGGACGAATTTCTCTGGTACCATTTTTGTCACACCCCAACTTTGGGTGAGGTGGAAAAAAATTATATGATTACATGCTATGTGAATGACCTATGATAAGAAAATGAACCACTGTACAAGCAAAATTTCAAGTAAAAAGCTAGTCATACAATCTAGCTAACTAGATACCAAGGAAAACGAAAAATAAAACTATAAAGGACACCCTTATAATATCTATAAATCCTCTACTATAATCTGTAACTGTATAACAATCAAAATATATGCTGATGATTCGGTTCAGACCTAAATCTACCTGGATCTCACCAACAACTGTTGAGTATCCTGTGCATCTATTTGGGTGATCTACCCACTAGAGTATCTGTAACTGCAACATGAAATGCAGGTCCCCCGTTGAGGGACGCTAGTACTAAAGAATGTACTAAATAACTAAGGAATACACTATATGCAAAATAAGAGCTTAAATTATATCGGTACTAAAGTATGGATAAAAGGCCACCTTTTCTTATACTTGTGGAATCGTGTACCTTACATTCTTTTTTCACTTTTCCCTTCTTACATTATGATCTTTGTAAGCCATGTGATACAAGTGACCAGCTAATCAGTTGTAAATATACAAGTTGGGATTGGAACATGCTAAGTTTATGCACCTGAGCTACCACCCATAAGTAACTAAATTTGGGATCAACCCGTACTAGGCTTACACCTAAGCTTTTATCCTTTATAACCAAATTTGGGATCTTCCCACTCTAAGTTTATTTCTCTGAGCTACTAACCATATACATAGATAGGTAGATCAGTATTGGCCCATGCAAGGCTTTTGCCTCTGAGATGCCACACATACATAATCAAATTGCATTGCTTAGTTTATTATTCTTTGAGATTGTTATTTTTGCGGTCATAGCATTATTGAGATTTGGAACAATGGATCATTAATAGGAGACATGTGAATATGGACTTAGGGTAGTAACAATGACGTGGAAGCATTTGTAACACCAATGTGATACTTAGGAATATACGTGACTCAATGTGCACTTTGATAGCTTAAATAGAAGCATATATCAATTTCAGACATTTACTAATCAAGGAAAGAGATACGAACTCTATTTGGTGCTATAGTTTCCAAATACGTAATAAATGATGTCAAATGAAAGGGATACATGAACATGGGAACTAGTGAACCATATGGGAAAATTTGACTTAGGGATAAACACACGTTTTGAATAAGGACATATAAATTGTATAGTGAAAATAATAAGGATTCTGTGAGCTAAAAATAAAGTAAGACATCGAGAGTGATATACAGTGAAGGGAACATTGTATGTGTGAGGAAGTGAAGTGTACGACCAAATAGACCGATTGGAGCAAGTTGTAGTAAATGGACAATTTTTGTACACAACAAATGAACATACCTACCATGTACCATATAGAATCTTATTAACTCACAAACGTGAGACATATGACAAGGGTATGTGCATTAACAATGAAACCAGTTTAGCCTTGTGTGCTAATACTTGGTAGAGTAAACACATAGATATAACAATAGACTCATATTTAAGTACTTTGACACGCTTGTGAGTAATAAATTCATGCCATGGGAAATGGGATCAAATAGCCTTATATAACTTAATTCGATAACCATAACATACCGGCCTCTCCTTTATTGCAACCACCATTGTCTATATCTAAATGACAAGTACTAAAACTAGATAATCAACTGACCAAGAGTCTCATAATACACAAGCAACCTACCAAATTGTATCCACGCATTAAGTTTGTAAATTCCCCTAATTTAATGGGGTTTCTACACACCTTCTCTATGTTTTGGGTATCTACATGGAATGATCTTATCATGAGGTCTCCCAACACATTCCCATCTTCATACTATAATAATTAATAGTAGCAAACATGGAATGGATAGCAAGACAACAAAACTCTAAATTAAAATGGCATATTGCCACACCTTTCATTTATGTCGGTTTATAAAATTAACCAATACTTTCCTAAGGCCATGTTACACTTTAGTATAATACTGAAGAGAAGCAGGAAAACCAAGACGCCAAGCTCACCCTGAGTCTCTGAAAAGCAATAGAGTCTTTACGAGCAGCGATCTGAATTAAGGTCGGGCACCTGTACTCGAATCTGCACATGGCAAGTGTAGTATGAGTACAAGCTGCCGAAGCAACCCGTACCTAGTAGGATTCCCGCCAGGCACATAACAATAATAAAAGTAGTAAATAATGGAAGAAAATAAATATGGTCACAGGAGAAAATAGTACATCATAGGAGCTAGCTACTCAAATTGGAATCGAGTAATAAGTAGAACATGTCATCGCTAGCTAATCACATAATAGAATTTTTGATAATAAAGAATGACATACCCGAAATCCTTACATCAATATATGTGAATAATAATAACAATATTCAAGAACCAAGTAAAAGATAGAAAGTGAATATGGACGGTATACCAGTAACCTCAAGTAAGATAGGAACTAATGATAAGATAATACAACACATAAAACCCCACACAACAAGAAGTATCAAGTAGTCAGTGATAATAGCAAGATAGTTGCAATAGTAATATAATAAGAAAATTAACACTACTAAGCCTCCATAAGGAATGCAACATACACCATAAACACGCTAACCCATTGTCCTTCCATATGAACAGGGGTATACTGAAGAAAATAAGGGCAGAATGTAAATACACACAATGAAGTAATACAATCTCTACCATCATCATATATCCTCACATCCCATACCATAGCATCAACGGTGTTAAATCTGGTATTCAATGCCTCATATATCTTAAGTGTCTCAGTAAGTCATAATATGGCCCAACCTCTCGTATGATACATGCACAACATATCAGTAAGTATATATACATAAAATTAAAACCATCTATGGCTTGTACATGTATGAATGGAAAAATCCTAAGTTATAGGAACTGTATTAATTCGGATGTAAAATAGATAGCAAATGCGGAACGAGCGAAAGAACGGTCCAAGGTTAATATAACAACCTAGATACCCAATCCACAAATGTTAATTAGTACAATTATTAAAGCCATAAACCCAGAGATAGCCCCATGGATCATACTTATCGTTCAATGATAAAGTGCTACAAACTCGCAAATGCTACTCCGACTGATATCAAACAAACTCCAACCTGTTTGAAACTTGTGAAATAGTATTCCATATATAAATAAGAGTATAACATTATAAATTATACTAAATTTTGCACTGGGCCTAATATCGAGCTTATGATGATCCTGTAGGGCCCATTAGTCAAAATTGAAAACAAATATTGCCATGGGGTTCCCAACGTTACCAAGAACCCATGCTCTATAATTGAGCATAATTAGAGCAAGGGAAGACCCTTGAATATCTTGGAGAAAAATAGAGTATTAAAGGGATTTAAAGATTTGATCTTTATGGAATTATACATTGAAATTGGAAAAGGAAAGATTACTACAAAGTAAAATATCCCTAATGAGCAAGGATTTACCCCATAACTTTGGATGTAAGTGATGCAATCAAGAAATCATGACTAGGGAATCAATGGAGGAAAACCCCCAATTTGATGGAATTAAATGGATGAAATTACTTACCGAGGGTGAGGAAGACGTATGGGGTCTTCAAGAAACTTTTCTAAGGAGTTTGGGGAAGTTTCCAAGGCAAATCGTGCTAAGAGTTGAGAGAAAACTTGATGAATAATGAACCAAAAATAGGGATAAAACTTGGAAAAAATATGCCTTAGATACCGATATTATGGTCAATTATGCTATAAGTCAGTATCCCCCCTGAGCACTGGAAAAAGGGATGGGTACCCATAAATTGGACAAAGTGCCGATAAGTTGGCATCCCCCCTGAATACTGGCAAGTCACCCACAGGTACTGATTTATCAGTCACCTGACTGTTAAATCAACATTCGTTGGATTTTGGCAACATTTGGTAGGTGCCGATTTCTTAGCTAAATATATGATTTATCGGTCACTGATAAATCGATCTGTGTATGCACTAGCAAAACAACACTTTCAAAAATTTGAACTACGGATTTGGAAATAAAATGGAGTCCAATCTTTGTAAATCAAATATGTATCTTACGTGAAAAACACATACGGACTCAACGGAATTGAAGAAATGGGCATCGGAGGTTGTTTGAGTGAAAATAACCCCCAAACCAAGAGTTAGCCAAATTGAGTAAATTCTATCTTTCCACCAACCAACTCAAATTGGGGAAAGAGACACCTTGGGAAGCATACCAAGGGTAAAAGTAGCCTAAATTCACCATTCCAAAACTGATAAAAGTGTCAGAAATTTGTTTCAACACTTCGAACATCAAAATTCCACTCAATCTCAAACTTTAGGCTTTAACTTAACCAAAACCCACAAATTAGCACAAGTTGCAAATAAAAACTCTGAAACATGAACTTAAGGCCAATCTTGACTTTGTTTGGCATTTTAGAGCTAACAACACTATCAGAATTTAATTTTGAGATCGCCTTGAAGGAAGTTGACTTTAGTTAATGAGTACTTAGTTTTAGGCTCTAAAACATGCAATTTGAGATTTTTCTCAACCGAGCTACCAGGGAGCCAGACTACCAGTTCCAGCAAGTCATAAATAACTTGGAGTAGCTAATGAAACACTCTAGAATGCAAAATTCCATGTATTTATCATAAATGACCATGAGGTTCATTACAGGCCATCCATGACTTACCAAACTTATCAACACAATAATACAACCCCCAACATCATAATATAACTAGAATACCTAAACTACCGAATTCCAATCACTATCCCATAAGTACCATAAACAAGCACGTCTAGATTGCTTAAATGAGCCGATAATTAAAAGTAGGGGCAGTACCATACCTTGGATATCTCAAACTGATATTATCTCGTAATTATTTTTTTGGAACCTTCTCTAAACCACAAAATAGTAAAGGAAAATTCAGCAAAATCATCACGTGAAAATAGGGTAAGAACCCAAGTTTATAACATGAATCTATTACCTTAATCTTTGGAAGAGAGTGGCAGATCCTTGGATACCAACACCTATATATTAACTCATCTTAAATAACTCTCTAATATACTTGGAATTAAGAAAGAGAGGTGGTTCTTTTATCGGTTCCTTTGAAAGGAATAAACTGAAAATAACTAAAACCCCAATGGAAAATTATTGTGGATGTTTGGATAAGAGAGAGGAGGGATATTGAGAGGATTGGAAATATTAAAATATGAATGACAAAATGAGAGGTTACATCAGAGTTTTGGACTTTCCTAGCCTAAATTTGATGACTCTTTCACCTCTTAATTTCTAACCACCATTTGGCTTCACGTTGGGCCACAAATAGGTCAACAATGGTCCAAGTAGGTGATGCACCTAATTAGGGGTTCAAGCATCTCAGAAGGTCAAAGTAGGTGATCACCTGCTTGCTTTATATATACTAAGGTGGGCTTGTAACTTACTGGGACTCTGGGACAGATTTGGAGTGTTGGGCTCCTTATTCCATTTTCTTTTTTTCCTACTTAGTTTTGGCTTTAAATGATCCCATTAGATTAGTCCCCAATATGGCCCATTAACTTAAGTAGATACACCTAGTTGATCAGCTTAATTTGGTCCATTTAACTCAAGTAGGTGACTCATTTTCTAGCTTATTAAGTTAAGAAAATACCCCAATATTTTATTCTGTTTTAGGTCATAATCCTTTTAATTTAACTTAAAACTTATATATACTTAATCATTTTAAAACCTAGACTCCAATGTACCTTAGGATCCCAAGTTTAAATATTTTCAAAATTGAGATAACTTGACCTTTCCACATTGAAATGTTTGGGCAATTCCTTCAAAAATATTTTACCATCACTAATCATATAATACACCCATTCCATTAACTATACCATACAACTATATAAAGTGCAATATAATAGAACTAGTACATGTAGAGTATGGGGTGTTACAATCCATATCTACGACATTGACTTAAGCTCTTACTAGCTTTGAATGTATTTAAGACTAAGATGGTTGGTGAAAATATCACAATGCACGCCATATTGATAATGCCTTAAGATCTTTAGTACGAAAACTATCACTGCCAACTCTAAGTTATGAATAGGGTAGTCGCACTCATGATCCTTCAATTTACTCAAAGCATAAGCAATCATCCTATCCTGCTACATCAACACAACCTAAACCAACCCCTGAAGTATAACAATAAACTAAAAAATTCTAACCATCAGTTATCAAACTCAATACTGGAGATGAAGTCATAAGGCCTTAACCTTAAGAAAACTTGCCTCACACTCGTCAGACTAGTGGAATAGGACATCCTTGCTAGTCAGTCTAGTCATAGGTGATCTAATGTTCGAGAAGCTCTCAATAATTCATCTATAGTAACTTGTTAACTAGATGAAACTATAAATCATAGTAAGAGTAGTCGGTCTAGTCCAATCACACTTTGCATCAACCTTCACTAAGTCTACCATTATCCAATTCTTAGACACCACGTATCCTAGGAATTATATAGACTCAATCCAAAAATTGCACTTTGAGAACTTGGCATAAAGTCACTGATCTTTCAAAGTATGGAGAATAATCCTCTAATACTGCTCATGCTTCTCTTTACTTTGAGAGTATACCAAGATGTCATTGATAAAAACTATAACAAATAAATCAAAAAATGGCCTAAACACCTTGTTTAATACATCCATTAACATTGTTGAGGCTTGTTCAACCCAAAAGACATCACTAGGAACTCATAATGACCATATAGAGTCCTGGAGACTGTTTTAAGGATGTCTTCTGACCTAATCCTTAATTGGTGGTAGCCAGACGTCAAATTAATTTGTTAAAACATGGATGCACCTTGAAGCTGATTAAACAAGTCATCAATATGTGGCAGCAAATACTTTTTCTTAATAGTCACCTTCTTTAGCTGTTGGTAGTTAATAGACATCTCTATTTAACCATCCTTATTCATAACAAATAATAATGAGCACCCCATTGTGACAGACTCGTATAGAAAAAACCCTTACCTATCAGATCCTTAAGTTGAAGCTTAAGCTTCCTAAACTCAATAGGATCCATACAAAATAGAAATGGGACTAGTGCCCAACTCTAACTCAATAGTAATGTCTGTATCATGCTCTGGTGGAAAGCCAAGTAAGTTAGAAAGAAAGACATCTACAAACTCACTAACCATAGGAATCAAATTAGGAGAAGGAGTGTTGTCATTAACATCATAGACATACACGAAATAAGCCAAATACCTTCATAAATCTAATCTATTAACCAAAGATAGGAAATGATACCGAATGGTGCGCAACTACCAAAACCCTTCCATATAATCCAAGATATACCTAGCACGAATAAGGCAACTGTCTTGGCATAACATCAAAAATTGCATGGTGAGGATAACCAGTCCAAGACCAGAATCAGATAAAAAATCTACCATATCTACCATATCCAAATCAACACAAGTATTATACTCCCAAGTAGCTACTAATCATGATCTGAAAAAAAGGATCCACTGCTAAAGAATCACCTACAAAGGTAGAAAAAAATAAAGGATCAGACAATGACTCACTAGAAAATCCCATATAAAGAGAAAAATAATCATATACATTAAAACATATAGTTCCTAGATCAAATAAAATTGATGGGGGATGACTAAAAACTAAACTCATATATGTGATCACCACATCTGATGCCTTCGCCTCTATCCTACCAGGGACTGCATAGAACTAACAATGACTACCACCTGCCCACCACCATCCTAACCACCTGACTTACCATGTTGGGCACCACCTCGACCATCTCACTATTCTGGGCACTACCCCTGACTGATGGTTGCATTACCCTTAGAGGATGTGCTAGCAGTAATGAAGGATGAATTACCTTGTGCTGGGGGCAATATCTACCATAATGACCTATTATACCATACTCAAAAAATAGCCCTAACATCTTATCCTATAAAGGAAAACCATCTGAACCTAGATGGCTACCATAACCAAATGCTCGAAGAGAAGTACACCTCAAAGTCTTACTAGAAATTTACCCACCATACCGTTCTAAACCACACCTGTAGTTAGTAATGAAGCTTCAACTATCCTATTAGGATGACCCTAATATTGCTGCTACTAAACACCTTTTCCCCAAGAATCAGAACCTCAACTGTTGTAATATGAACCCCTGAAGCTATCCTAATCGCATGGGCTCTTATCGCTACCCTTGTGTGACCTCGAAAATAGGCCCCCTATAGAAAGAGAATGATCTGCCAACACCTAAAAATACTGTCCATCTATACTAAGATATCAGTGGTCTCACAAACATTGGGCCTCATACCCCAAATAATACAACATACTCTCTTACTCTGTAGGTACTAGTATAGCCCCATGCATAGCCAAATGATGAAATAAAGCCTCATACTCAGCTACTATTATAGAACCAATCTCAATTGGGTGAACTCCTATATGAGACACTATTTGTCGATGCAAGGCAAATACTTGGTCATAAAATACTTATAGAACAAACACCATATCATCAAAAGTGTCTCAACAGGTTTGCAAGAAATATAGGTCCTGTACCACTTTTTAGCTGGCCCATCCAGCTAAAATACAATTTAATCTACTCTATGAAACTCTTCTAATTTGAAGTTATGAAATCATGCAGTTCCTCTCCAGGAGCATTAGAAAACCTTAGTGGAGCTAGTCTCATAAATCAGCCTGATATTTTTTTCTATAAATTTGTCGTCATTGATGAAGGTGCCAAAAGTTGAAAAATGGTACAAATTGGAAGAATCTCTACATAGGAAGCCACAACACTAGGATGCACTCCTAAGTTGTGAACACCTTAGGCTACCGTTTGAGCGAACTTTTGGGCATCATTCATAGTTTGACCCGAAATCATATGCAGTAGCTATAGCAGATACCTCAAATATTTAGAGTAAGAGCTGGTACTGGTGGTGCCTGTCTAGCCATAGGCTCATTGATTGTTGGGGTGGAAAATCCGGCCACTACTGGTCTATATCTAGCTCTGGATCTATAACCACCTTTGACTAGTGTAGTAGCTAGAGTCCGTTCTTAACCTTGACCCTTGCTAGAGCCCTAAATGAAAATGCTTAAAGCTCACCTTAATCCATAGAAAACCTCATATAAACCATCTACATAAGAGTGAATATGAAAAAAATAACTTGCAAGGAAACCATCAAGGATAATATGCATGATGTAGAATCAGAGTCATATTCCTAAGAATACCACTGTAGCCTCCTGAAGATGGGATGTTGTCTACTAGATATTTGCTATTATATCAATGTTACATGTAAACCTAGGCTCAGATAACCAGATGTCACAACCTGATTTTTTAGGTCACGATTTCACCTACCAAACCTTCCTGTAGGTAGGCCAACACGTAGCCTGGAATGACATGTAGCAGGCCAAAACCACAAATAAGGAAAAGCATAAGCATAATAAAAGCACGACAAAGCTGAGTCCTTGAAGAAATTTAAAGTAAATAGAAAATAAAGGGGAGAAGGGTGGTATACTAGTAACCTCAAAAATAGGACCGGAGAGGAGTTAACTATACATAAATAAAAAAACTAAATGCACCCACAAGGTAAGGATGATCAAGAATCTCTAAATGGTGAAAAAAATAAATATAGAAAACTACGTACAACATCACCAAGCCCTTATAAGCCCGAAAGGTATAATCAATTGAAGGAAACCCCAACTGACACTAGTAAGCACAGAGGGTAATACCTGGCGAAAAAAGGTGGTACCATCCATGTGGTATAAATAAAGCTAGGTGGTACCGTATGCTTATCATTCGACACTAGGCTGGTGAAGGTAGGACTCGTGGGAGCCTTGAAATGAACACCTCTACTCCACTATATACCCTTCATTCGACACCCACAACCTAGATCGGTAGGGCCCATGGAGGTACATGACCATATACAAACTCTTAAATGTCCCAATGCAGGTGCCCAAGCTCTATAGGGGTCTAAACCCTTAATATACCAATAACTAGTGCTCGAGCCCAAGCCGAGTCTAAGATTAGCAAAGTGTCATCACCCAATGCTAAGCTCTAGGCCGAGACTAAAAAAAGTGTAAATAGTACTATCAAGTGACCAATATTAGACCAAGTCTAAAATAAGTTAGAAAATCCCACTTTA
This sequence comes from Withania somnifera, assembly GCA_039654485.1. NCBI lineage: Eukaryota > Viridiplantae > Streptophyta > Magnoliopsida > Solanales > Solanaceae > Withania > Withania somnifera. The sequence continues at coordinate 4,887 of JBDJHY010711547.1, read as the reverse complement.
TCCTTTATTTTTTAAATCCTTTATAGAAACAGGTTTATGCTTATTTTAGCCAAATAGTTTGTAAAATAGGCCCTTGGGGATGAATATGTCCAAAATATGTAAAACGTAGCCCTCGACCCTAAAATAGTTAAAACCTACAAAATAAAATCATTATATGCTTATGATCTTGATTGCACAAATGGAGCGTCCACAACTAATCTACTAGCCCTACACAGGCTTAATAAGCTTTTAGAGTAGCTATAATCACTATCTAGACTATATCCCAAGGGAAAACCCATTATCTAGTCTTTACTAAGGTTAGAAACACTATTCAAGGCCACAACCATGTAGTGCCAAGTTTTATCGCAATAATGAAACGGGAAAAAGAAAAAAGCAATCAGAAAATAGCAAATAAGGGTAAATGGTACCAACATAGAAAACCCGACATAAGGAATAGATAATTATCACAATTACATAAAATATATTCCTAGTTTAAGATTATTAAGTCATAGCCTACCTGACATCCAAAGAAAGCCTCTCATACTGAACTATTTTGAAAAGCTCCAAACAAAGGTGTAACTATCAAAATAGTTATCTACACATCAATATGAGAAAAATGACACTCAAGATGCATAAAATAAAGTTGAATCAAATTTGGGTCCAGAAATAACCCACGGGCCCGCTAACTGAAACCAAAAATAAATACGCCATAAGGTCCCAAGCTATACTAGGAATATATGCTCAAAAGGTGAGCATAGTCAACAAAGGAATAGGGCTTCAAAATAACCTGCAAAAGAGAGGCAAAAAGGTGAAAAAGTTCTAAAAGATTTAAAGAATTAGGAGAAATACACCAAGCAAATGAAGGAATACCGATCAAGGATAAAATGAAAAACTTCCAAGATGAAGAAATTACCTCTAAAACAATCCAATTTCATGAATTAACCAAAGTCAAAGGGGAGGAAGATGAAGAAAATCACCACGGAATCCAAGAATTTAGAGAAGAAGACTTACCAGTTAATGTTAACGAGAGGATAAGAAGCAAGATAAATTCCTTCCTCAATCTCCCAATATAATTTCCCAATAAGAGCTAAGCTCAGGTGATCAAGTATTAGAGTGAAAAAAACTTGAATGATCTGAAAACTCGGTGTTGTAAATTATATTTACAACTAAGAGTAAGTAAAATACAAAAGAATTATAAGTGACAAATAGTAGCACTACCAAGTCTAAAATTATTTGATCTGAATTTGGCTATCTAAAGTCATGTAATTATTATACTAAACAAACTATCAAATTAGAGCAAATTGTGTTAGGTGGGAGTTTCTTCTACCCTTACACCATTTGAGCTTATGATGTCCTTTCTATAATCTCGATTGGAGGATACCTTATACTTTGCCACGTTATAAGACCTATTTATCTAAAGTCCTCTAATCATGCCTTGGTAATTTCTGGCAAATAAATACCTATGGTGGCATGTAATTATGGAACATGGGTCCTCCTAAAACATTCATACATATATATAAAATAATTTATTTGTCTTCATTTTTTCATAAATCAAGTTACTCCAAGAATTGCTCCATATTCTATGTTCTAAACCTATGGAAAACACTTTTATTTCAAGTTCAAATCTATAGATCAAGATCAACATTTAGGTTAAAGATGCTTCATGCCAAAATCCATCTTTTTTAAACTAGTTTTTTCTTGAAACCTTTAGAATGCTAAAATCATGAATGGGAACTCAAATTTATGGAAATATATGCATAAAATCATGATAAGTAAATAAGGAAATGAGCAATCCTGCTAAGTTAAAAATATGCATGGAACTTTATAAAGTCACAAAATATGTAGAAAACATCATAAACTTAAGGGATCATGAATAGAATAAGTGAAATTGAGACTTGAGTTTAAAATACTAACTTGAACTTTGAATTCATAAAAGTTTACAAGGTTTTGGACATAAGGATGCAACAAGAACTCCATTGAAGTCCTACATTCCTTAATTTCTCTCAAAAGACTTGATAACAGGCCTTAACTTGAATATGGGTTTCAAGATTTGGGTTCTTGAAAATATTTAGTTGATATACTTGAAAATTCTACAATTTTATATGGCAAAATGTTATTAAAAATTTAAGTTTTGGTGTTAGAATTTGTGGAGAAAGACTAGAAATTCATAAAGGATGCTTACCTTGACATTGGAGGAGAAGTAGGAAAATTACCACCTTTAGGGATGATGGGGAGGTGAAATAAGGTGTAAATTATCAAAATAAATGCTTTTAAACATACCTCATTGCGACCTCTGATAGTCAGGGCTTGGTCCACCCCTATCCTTGATGGTCCGCCAAAATGTTGATTTCGATCGCCAAAAAGGACCCGTTTTAATGGTTTACTAATATCCGGAAGTCCTCTATAATTTCCAAATTTGATACCTTTCACTAAAATGGTCATAACCTTTTACTCCTACCTTATTTTGATGAAAAATTTATTAAATTCGAAAGACGAATCAAATATATTTAATTTGATTATTTATGTACCACATAACTTGTTGCACTATTTTATGCACAAAAGCGCACATAGTCAACCAAGTAGTAAGTGACTCTTTAAGAAGCAGAGTGTCAAACCCACAGGACTTAGAAATTGGAATCTAAAAATTGTACTTCTTCTATCAATTTGCTCAAATGTTCTTGGGACTTCAAGAGTGAAATTTAAAGTGTCTATAACTACTAATGAAAAGGAAAAAAAAGAAAGTAAACAAGATTAAAGTGTTGTTCAAATCCGTTCGTGAAAAACCGGATTAGAGGATATGTGCAAGGCAGCCTGATTATCACATATTAACTTCATCGGAATAGACACCGGTTCACCGAGCTCAGTCAGGATGTTGTGTTGCATGTAGTAATGGGAAATCCCAGGGTCAAGGAAGCTTGACTAAACTGTATTCTGGCATGCAACTTCATTTGACTAATTTAATTAGATGGTTGTTGACTTACAAGGTGAATTTTATGGTCATGGTATCTCGATGCTCTAGCCTTCTATTAAAGTTGGTGACCTAACTACATCACTGAGCGGGGATAGGCCGACCAAATCAACGCAGTAAGTTACCTTCCCATTTCATAGAAAAATGGGGCCTTTAGGTATATATCTATCCTAGTTGAAAATCAATCCCTTAATGAGAAAAAAAAGATCCCACTCCTCATGTTCTACGTTCTAATCTCTCTCGTTACTCTCGAATTCAATGTGAGAATATGGATTTATTTTAAAGGTGATCAAGCATCAAAATACTAAAATAAGAACACAAGAACAACCAATAAGATAATTAACTTAGACAATAATTCACATGATAAAATACTTCATGATTTAGGCCTCGACCCTAGAAACAAGGGAATTTATCCACTCATCATTGTTAAAACAATATTTATAAAGCAAATCATTCGATGAAATACCAAGAGAAGTACTACTAAGAAGAACACTAAGAAAAGAGTTCTTGCCCTTGTTCTTCTAATCCCCAAGTGTACAATAACAAATGAAAATGAATTAGATTCTAAGTAACCCTTAAATACTCCCCAAATCATATAAAACACCCCATACAAAAAGTATTAATAAGTGTAAACGAGTCCTAAACTTGTTTACAATGCAACATCCATATTTAGCATCCTTGGATCTAGTGCATGCCATGATGGAAACTTGCACTAGTCAAGAGAGCGAAAAAATGCTTATATCATAGGCGTTCCAGTGTTGGTACGCATTAAGTAGCGTGGAGAGGTGGATATCTTGCATATCGTAGGAGCACGACGTGCTGTTCATTGCCAGTTTTCTCCTTAGAAAAATTGCATAATAACTTACTTTACATCGACCTTTAATGCCTAAAAAATTCCTTAATTGCTTCTACATTGGTTCCTTTTCAATCATGGACGTACCAAATCCACAACCCTTCCTTGAAACAAGTCCAAACATTGTTCATGTGAACACACCAATGCCACAAAGTGGCTAACTAGACCATAATTCTCATGTACACCCCACAACTCTTTTTGACCTTTCCTTTTGATATTTTCTTCATGTTAGCTTAAGTATTGATGCTATATATATTGGAAAAATCCTGCAAAATCTCATACAAAACATCAGGCAGTTCAATGCATAAGAACTCACATGAAACACCTCATGCAAGCCTAGTCTAACTGATTTACTACTTGGAATCCCATCTAATCATTTCTTCTTTGTTTTCCCCTTTTTTTTGGGATAAATAAGGTATAAACATGAAAAATAAGTAAACAATACACATTCAGTCAAATATTACCATTTATTCTCACAAATACCATAAGTTATTCTCGAAACAATGCTAAAAATTGGTGAATGGCTATAAAAAAGTGTATATTTTCACCTGTGATTACAACCTCACACTTAAAGTTATGTCCAATCTAGAGAAACTCATCACTTATACATATGACTTGAAAGACTGTAACATCACCAATTGCAGACAAATACTCAAGTTAAGACCACAATGACTATCACGTGTGACAATTACGCTATAAACATGACATTTTATCACTCAAGAACACATGAATACTACTTTGAAACCTAAAAAATTGAATCTTAAAGTATCAATATCATGCATATTTACTTAATAAATACATCAATATATCTTTCATAAAATATGTTCCCTCATAACAAGAAGGTTACCCAATTCACTCATAATTATATAGTATAGCAAAATAATGGGTATAAGAATCAAATTTTGCTCATTCTCCCAAAGAATTCCCAAATTACACATGGAAAACCATAAAATTTCCCTTAATTTATTACTCCATGTTGTGTCCAAATGCACATGCAAGTGTACACAATTGTACAAGTAATATAGTGGCTCTTGCGAGCCGGATTGTCGAACCCACAGGGACTTATATTATTGATTGGTTTAACAAT
>JBDJHY010711331.1:0-15759 GCA_039654485.1 Withania somnifera | reverse complement strand
GACTAGGTTTCTTTTACCCAAATTGACTACAACTAGAACAAGTAATTTGAAGTATGATTAGGTAGGGTTTTTCAGCCGCCCCACTCTTCTAATTGGAGTCAAATTTGTTCTCCTTCATTAAATTGGATTGGGTTAACCTCGCTTGGGCTTGAATCTTCCACTTGGTCTTGTTTTGGGTTGATTTCAATCCCTTCTTAGACTGCCTCATAGCTTCCTATTTTAGGTTCTTCTTTGGCTTCAATTATTGGTATTTTGCAAGCCCAAATGTTATAAATTTTCCCTTGGGCCTTGTAAATTGTTTCCCATGCATCCCACTTCTTAATCATAGCTTTAAAAGGCTTCAATTCGTTAGCTTGATTCCTTGTAAATTATCTTAGAGCTTGATTGCTTTTCATGTTAGCTTGGTTGCCATCCATGCTCGTATTATAGGTGATAGGGATGTTATCCAAATGCCCCTAGGGGTAAATAGCACGAAATCAAACTTTTTGTACTATTTTCAAATAGACTCATGGTGTGAGGCTTCAAATTTTTACAGCCTTACATCGTGAGGCTTCTAAAAAAATTCATGTAGTGAGCCTTTCAAATTGCTTCACGATGTGAGGCTGGTAAAATTCCAATAACCTTTTACTCGGACCTCAAAATGACATGTGTTTTATTTTATTGGAAACTAGACTCAAATAAATTTATTTAGATGGGTTACGGGTCATATAATTCCTTATAATTAGGATATGTGATCATTTGGATTTGACCCATGCATAAAATAATACGAAACTATAATGATAGAAAAACATGAACTTAACTTTGTGCATTATCAAACACTACCTCCACACTTTATAAATCATTTTATCATGTAGTAACAAGTTATAACTCAAAATGGATGAGCCTGACCATGTACTTGGAATGATGCAGATTCTAGCTCAAAATTTTGGAGTGTTATACTAACTCTAGAGGTAAGGAAAGTCTATATGCAATAGCTCCAACTCTCTTTGTTATCTCATACAACCTAATGAACCTGAGGCTAAGCTTACTCCACCTACCAAACCTCACAACACCCTTCATAGGAGACACATGCAAAAGACCATATCCACAACATTGAATTTCAAGGGTCGAAGCGTATGATCTGCATAGGACTTTTGCCTACTCTGCGTTATCTGAAGCCTATACTGGATAACTCTAACACTATTAAATGTATCTAAAAGCCAATGTGAACTCTAAAGTGGAGTCTCTCTTCCACCAAACTGAACAATAGGTGATCTACACCGCCTACCATACAAGACCTCAAATGATTCCATCTGAAAGATGTAGTGATAACTATTATTAAAAGAAAACTGTGTTGAGGCCAAGTGTTTTTCCCAGATACCTCCAAAATCAAAATCACAAGCTTGCACCATGTCTTGGAGTACCTGAATAGTCCTCTCGAACTACCCTTCAGTCTGAGGATGGAATATTTTACTCAAGGAAACCTATGTGCCCATCTCGCTCTTCATTGTTCTCCAAAGTCAATATGTAAACTGACTGCACCTATCATTTATGATGGAAACTGGTACCCCATGGAGCCTAACCACCTCATGGACATACAACTCAGCTAGTCTCTTACCACTCTAAGATGAGTCTATCGGTAGGAAAGAAGCCGACTTGGTCAATTAATGCACGATGACCCAAATGAAATCATAACTTGTAAAAGTGCGAGAAAGGCTAGAAAAAATTCCGTAGTGATTCGCTCTTTCTTCCAATCCAGAATACGGAGTCCTTACATATAACCATTAGGTTTTCGGTGCTTAAATTTCACCTGCTGATACTTCAGGCACCCAGACACAAAAGTGGTGATAGATGTCCTTATACCCTGCCCCAATAATACTGGTGCAAGTTATGGTATATCCTAACAGTACCAAGAAAGACATAATATCTGGAGAAATAGGCCTCACGCAAAAGCATCCGAACAAAACCTCTAACTTAAGGAATACCAAAACGAGCATGGACCCAATATACACCATCAGAATCTACTGTAACTTAACTAAAATCGCCTTTCAAAGATCACTTTCTAACCTGAACCAAAAAATCATCCTCATATAGGAGTTGTCGAATTTGATCAAATAACGTATACCTAGCCTCAACATATGCAACAACCCCCTATGGAGATAAAATACCCAATCTAACCCACTTATTGGCTAATGACCGGATGTCCCTAGCCAATAGACTCTTAGAAACTAATATAGAAGCTAGTCTACCGGAACTAACTGCCCTTCAGGTCAAGGTATCTACAACAATATTAACCATGCTCGAATGATAAAAGATACTCAGGTTATTATCCTTTACGAGCTTAACACGTCTCAAATTCCTCAAGTTAAGTTCTTTTTTACTCAAAATGTGTTAGAAACTGTGATGATCGATATAAATCTCACAATGGATGCCATACAAGTGGTGCCTCCAGATCTGAAGCGCAAAAACTACTTTCGCCAACTCTAAGTCATAGTGGGGTAGTTTCATTCGTGATCTTTTATCAACCTTGAAGTATAAGCAATAACATGGCCCTAATAGATTAAAATCATACCCAAACCAATACTGAAAGCATTACAATAAATCATATAAGGCTAACCCTTAATTGGCAAGGCAAGTACTGGGGCAGTAGTCACTAACTAGCCTTAAAATATGATTTAAAATCTTCTTATTGGAAAATTTAATTATTTAAAGAGCATACTTATAGAACTGCTTTGAATGTTCCATTTGGGCAATATTATTGGAATGTGAAGCCTTTTGGCTTAAAAATGCCCCTTCTGAATTTCAGAGAATAATGAATGATATTTGTAATCCTTATATAGATTTTATCATTGATGATATTTTAGTATATTCAAAAACTTTAGAAATGCATTATAAGCATTTGGATATATTTTAAAAAAGTTGTTATACAAAATGATTTAGTCATTTGTAAGACAAAAATGAGTGTATTTCATAATAATATTAAATTTCTTGGACGTTATACTTGTCAAGGAAAAATTACACCAATTCAAAGAACTATTGAATTTGCTTCTAAGTATCCTGATGTACTTACTAAAAAACATAATTACAAAGATTTTTGGGATGCTTAAATTATATTTCTCCTTTTTGTGAAAATCTATTAAGAGATTTGGCTCTGTTATATGAGTTATTGAAAAAGAATTCTAAATATTTATGGACTGATAGTCATACAGAAATTGTTAAAAAAGATAAAAAGTAGAGTGAAAATTTTACCTTGCTTTACTCTCTCTAATTCTGCTTGGAAAAAGATTATAGAAATCGACACCTCAAATATTGGTTTTGGCTGTATTTTAAAATAAGTAAATCCCAATGATAAATATGAATATCTGATAAGATATTATTTAGGTAAATGGACAGAAGCCCAGAAAAAATATGCTACTATTGCTCCTGAAATATTGACTATTATTAAATGTGTTTTAAAATTTTAAGATGATTTATATAATCAAAAGTTCTTGATAAGAACTGATGCTCAAGCTGTTAAATTTATGTTTAATAAAGATTTTGAACATGATGCTTCAAAATTGATATTTTCTAGATGGCAGGCTCAATTTGCCCCATTTGATTTTGAAATTGATTATAAAAAGGGAGTAAACAATTCCCTTCCTGATTTTCTATCATGTGAACATTTGTAGGATGAATCCTCAATGGCCTTCACATGGATCCTCTAATAGAGGAAAACCCCATAAAAATTGGAGAGGCAGAAGAGGGGGATCATATACACCCCAAAGAGCGTCATATGGAACCCTGGTTATACAAAGTGGGGGAAAAATTGATAAATGAGAAAATTTCTCAAGGAGGAGGATCATCCTCATCATTTTCAAAAACTACTAGTTTGGAAGATATTCAAAAAGACAGCCCATTATACGGACATATGCAAGCATATTTAGCTTCACAGAAAAAGCTAAGTGATACTTATGCAACTATGGAACAAGAAGACTAATCATGATATGCAATGGAGGAATGAGCTTTGAAAGATACTCCAAATGTATTTGACTGAAAATTTATATTTTACAAAAAAGTCATACAAAACCCGTACTTATTATGAAAACATTTTGATAAATTCAAGAAGTGCAGAATTTCAGCACTTTAAAGGTAATAATTCAACCGAGAATGTTTATAACTTCTCAAAGATTACAATCAAACAGATTATTTCAGCTGAAAAATGGGGGATATCCACCATGAAAGAACGACAAGTTATACTTGAAGGAAAGCTAAAAATCAATTATACTTATTGGGATTATATCCAAGCATTTCATATGGTGCTATTCTATCATAATGATAGACACAAGCACACATGGTTTATAAAAATATGTGCTAAATTTTTGCAGAACCGATTCCTGATTGGTTTTTACATTGGTGTTCATACCATGGACCCACAATTAATATTTTTTAACCCAAATTCAGAGAGTTATACGCTGAATGGGAAAATGTTTCTCCAAAATTAGACAAGTTCTATCAAGAAGATCATACTTGTTGGCCTAGGAAAATCGGGCAGATCCATTTTTTTTATAAAATTTTCAATCCCATGGATTCACAAATGGGTATCAAAATTTGGTTATACCGAAGAAGAAATTCCTTGTTTATATAGGATATATTATAACAATTATTGGGACAAACTGATGAAAAAAGAACCAAAAACAAATCAGTTATATGGACAGGAATTACTTGACAATATAAGACAAACAATCAAATGTTATACAACAACATCAAGATCATTGCAATTTGAAAATACTCCTGTTAAATGAATTGCCAGGAAAATCACTTTCCAAGAAGGCAATAAAGAAGCAGCAATTGCAAAATATTTAGAAGAATTTAAAAGAAACCTTCTACAAAATAAGGAACAAATAGTAGAAAAACCTCACACTTCAATGAAGAGTGATACAAATAGCTCAGTAAATAAGGCCCAAGGAGAAGAAGATGAAGGGATAAATCCTACTTCGATACTAGAGGATGTTGAAGATCTATTGGCACAGCTAAAAGGGTTAGAAAAAGCCCCAGGAAAATGACCACAAGCAGAGATAAAAATCATGTGGACCCTACAAGTCATATCTGTGGAAAAAAAAAAAACTTATGGACCCCACAAAGTAGAGACACATCAGGTCTTACCTTTCACTATTTATGACGTCATACATGTCACTGTTCATGAAAGGAACACTGTACAAATACTGTGTAAATATTATCTCTTCCTGATCTGTCTTTAACAAATCTATTTTCTTTGCAGTTTTTCTTTCGCAGTTCCTGATCCTCTTTAGATCTATAACGCCGATGTTTTCCTTTCTGGCTGTATGTTCCAACATACTTTTCATATCTCTTATGATGTTTATGATATGAAGAGGGAATATCACCCATACCAAATTGTTGACAAAAATCCTCTATTCGGATTTTTTGAGTCAATCGTTCTCTTTTTAACTGTCGATTTAACTTGATTTCATTGCACAAATTTAATCCTTCTTATGTGAAACCCCTATCAATTTTCCATAAGTAAAATTCTCATAGAGAATCTAATTAGTATCACCTCTAAGAGTTTTCTTAACTCTTTCTGCAAATAAATATGGTAAACCATCAATAAATTTAGCTTTCTAATGGTTAGCCTTACTTTCGGGTAAATCCATAACCCGAATTAAAAAGGTGTTTTTATACCATAGAAAATCACCTAAAGTTGTACACTTTTATCCATTGAGTAATGTACGAATATTTTCATACATATTGGTAAATCTACCACTAAAACGTTCAATAATTGTTAGGACCAAGGTATAGACAACATTTTGCCTTCCTGCTATTAATTGGTGTCCTAACACATCTACTACTTCAGTAGAATTGGTAGCATTGACTATTTTATGTTTATCATCAATAGTTAGAAAATTGTCCCACCAACCTCTTAATTGGCCTGTGAGACTAGAAATAATCATTTTGCAGACAACTCTATCAGTACTATCTTTGCTTGTAGCTTTGCAAATGGTAGAATACATCATCATTCTATGAATCATAATACTAATTTTCCTATCAGTCAAACCATTTAAATTCCACTCATAGATGGAATCACTATTATAACTAGTGTTTGTTTGATTCCAATCCCTTTCTTCCACCAAAACATCTTGGGGAGTCGATCTAGGATAATAATGTGTATTCATCCCCGGTTTATCAGCATAACGATTACCTATTTTTCTTAGCTTATTAAGCTCTGACCAAGTAACATCCTTATGATATTTTGTTGAATCCAAAAGATTCTCAGAAAATTCAGATGCTAACTTGATAGGCTTCAAATTCATACTAGATAATTTATCATTAACAAGCTTTTCCAAATCACTCAACGACTTGAGCTTGAATCCCTCAATTTCTGGTAACCCTTTTAGGGTTAATGGCTTAAAAGTTGTCTGAACCATTCCTATATGCAAAAAATTATATTTATACTTATAAACATAAATATGATGCCTATTTAACAACTTAATCGTTTGTTCAGAAGAGTTTAACGCCAAAGATTGCTATGTAGTTTTTATTAGCTTCTTAGTTGATAATTTATCAAACCAACAAAAATCATAAATCTTATTAATGGGGACTTAAGGAATAGTCCATCTGTTTAATAGATCTAAATCTTGAGGTACTTCAACCATTTCTAATCTAGTATTTTTTGTACTAGATTTTCCTTTATCCATAATAATTGGATAATAACTATCTTGAATACACATCATTCTTTGTAACATAGTCTTCTGATTTACCTAGGCTCTGATACTATTATGGGTCCTAGGCTATAGTCTATTTATGGTCATCGGTGGACGGTAGTCCGCACGACATCTGATACCAAAATCTAGACTATAAACCAAGACTTTAGTAGTACGCCTTAAAATTAAGCGGAACTATGATATAAATCTTCATCTTCAGCTGTAAGGTAATCTTTTACCCAAGCAAGGGTCCTGTCAATCTTTAATACTTTAAAGCTTCAAACCATGTGTCTAGGAATTTTTGGGTAAAACGTCCTTCAATTAATCATAAAACGGGCAACCACCAGACACTTGACGTAGTCACAAAGACAACTTTGAAACTCAAAGTATTAAAGATGCCTGTACCACCATCTCGGAACCTAGCTTATGATTTACATAATAGTTTTCTTAATTTTAGTAAGTCTAGGTTAATTAATACTATGCCATCAAGAATTAGTGCATTCAAGATAGATAGAAACTTAGCCAAATTTAATTTTGGCAATGGAGAATATAAATAGAAAAATAAAAATTACCTCAAGGTTGCAGGTTGTTGGTGTCCAAAGCTTTGACTTTTGATTGTTCTTTAATATACAAAAAGATTTACAAAATAAAACTCTTCTTCTTTTCCAGTGAGAAGGCAGAGTTTCTCTGTCTAAAACCTCTCTAAAAACTCTTAATAAATTTTGAGGGAAAGCTCTCAAGATTATTGATGAGACCTCTGCCTCAAGTTAAATCGACAGTTAAAAAGAGAACGATTGATTCAAAAAATTCAAATAGGGGATTTTGTCAAAAATATAAAATTAAACCTCTTACTTCTGACAATATTTTAGAATTACTAAAAGAAGTATCTGATAATAATCTTCGTGAAAAAATCATTAATATGGCTTCTACCTCTTCCTCGTCTTCAAGTTTCTATAAAAAAGAAGATGTTTTTGAAGATAGTCCTCCTTATTCTTTTGCAGAAGTTCGGCGAAGACTTTTACAAAAGCAGGAGAGTATTGTTGTTCATAACACATCTCTAGATGATTTAAAATTTGAGGTTGAAAAACTTAAAAATGAGATTAAATCTCTTAAACAGAATCAATTGATTTTAGATCATAGGATTACTCAAGTAGAGAAATCCTCAACTACTGATACAAAAACTAAAGGAATTATGCTTCCTAAAAATACTAATGTAGAAGAAATTTCTGATTTTTCTAAATAAATTATGTTAAATGCTAAACATGATATATTTTTATGAATGATGCAGGTTGTTACAGCACATAAATGGTATGTAAAATGTACTATTTTGATTGATAATAATTTTTCTATTACTGAAACTGCTTTAATAGATAGTGGAGTTGATATTAGCTGTATACAAGAAGGGTTAATTCCAACTCGACATTATCATAAGACTTCACATAATGTTAAGTCTGCTTCTGGGTGATAGAATGAAAATAGAATATAAATTGCATAATGCTTATGTATGTCAGCAAAAGGTATGTTTTCCTCATTTCTTTATTTTGATAAAAGATCAATTATATCCACCAATTATTCTTAGAACACCCTTTATAAGGGCAATTTATCCTTTTACTAGAGTTGATGAAACTGTATTTGATGTTATGTGTAATAGTAAAAAAGATTTCTTTTCGATTTATTAAAGATCCAGTTACTCATGATATTAATGCATTGATAAATATGAAAAAAAATTATATGTTGTCTTTACAATATGAAATTCATAGCATGAATATAAATGATATTCTAAAATCTTCTAAAGTTCAAGAAAAAATTAAATTAATTTCTAAACAATTCGCCATAACTATATGTGTTGATCATCCAAGTGCTTTTTGGAATAGAAAAAAGCATGTTGTTCCTCTTCCATATGAGGATTCTTTTTCTGATGAAAATATTCCTACAAAATCTCAACCCTGTCAAATGAACACAGAGTTAGTCGAATTTTATAAAAAGGAAATTGATAATCTCTTACAAGAGGGTATGATAAAACCTTCAAAGTCTCCATGGTCTTGCACCACATTTTATGTAAATAATGCTACAGAAAAAGAACGTGGAGTATCAATATTGGTAATAAATTATAAATCATTGAATATGGTTTTAAAATGGATTAGATACCCTATTCCTAATAAAAGTGATTTACTTTCTAGATTATGTAATGCCAATGTTTTCTCCAAATTTGATTTAAGATCTGGTTATTGGCAAATTCAATTGTTTAAAGAGCATACTTATAAAACTGCTTTTAATGTTCTATTTGGGCAATATGAATGGAATGCAATGCCTGTTAGGCTTAAATATACCCCTGCTGAATTTCAAAATATAAGGAATGATATTTTTAATCCTTATATAGATTTTATCATTGATTACATTGATGATATTTTAGTATATTCAAAAACTTTAGAAATACATTATAAGTATTTGGATATATTTAAAAAAGTTGTTATACAAAATGATTTAGTCATTTCTAAGCCAAAAATGAGTTTATTTCAGAATAATATTAGATTTCTTGGACATTATATTTGTCAAGGAAAAATTACACCAATTCAAAGATCTATTGAATTCGCTCTAAGTATCCTGATGGGTTTACTAATAAAACACAGTTACAAAGATTTTTGGGATGTTTAAATTATATTTCTCCTTTATAAGAAAATCTATCAAGAGATTTGGATCCATTATATGAGTTATCAAAAAAGAATTCTAAATATTTATGGGTTGATAGTCATACAAAAATCATTAAAAAGATAAAAAGTTGAGTGAAAACTTTACCTTGCTTAACTCTCGCTAATCCTGCTTGGCAAAAGATTATAGAAACCGATGCCTCAAACATTGGTTTTGGCGTTATTTTAAAACAAGTAAATCCCAATGATAAATATGAATATCTGATTAGATATTATTCAGGAAAGTGGATGGAATCCGAGAAAAAATATGCTACTGTGGCTCATGAAATATTGATTATTGTTAAATGTGTTTTAAAATTTCAAGTTTATTTATATAATCAAAAGTCTTGATAAGAATTGATGCTCAAGCTATTAAATTTATGTTTAATAAAGATTTTAAACATGATGCTTCAAAGCTAATATTTGCTAGATGGCAGGCTCAACTTGCCCCATTTGATTTTGAAATTAATTATAAAAAAGGCGTTAATAATTCCCTTCCTGATTTTCTATCATGTGAACATTTACAGGATGAATCCTCAATGTCCTTCACATGGATCCTCTAATAGAGGAAAACCCCACAAAAATTAGAGAGGCGGAAGAGGGGGATCATATACACCCAAAAGAGCGTCATATGGAACCCCGGTTATACAAAGTGAGAAAAACTTTGATAAATGAGAAAATTTCTCAAGGAGGAGGATCATCCTCATCATCTTTAAAAACTATTAGTTTGGAAGATATTCCAAAAGACAGCCCGTTATACGAACATATGAAAGCATATTTAGCTTCGCAGAAAAAGCTAAGTGATACTTATGCAACTATGGCACAAGAAGACTAATCAGGATATGCAATGGAGGAATGAGCCTTGGAAGATACTCCAAAAGTATTTGACTAAAAATTTATATTTTACAGGAAATTCATACAAAACCCGTACCTATTATGAAAACATTTTGAAAAAATCAGGAAGTGTATAATTTCAGCACTTTAAAGGTTATAATTCAGCCGAGAATGTTTATAACTTCCCAAAGATTATAATCAAATAGATTATTTCAGCTGAAGAATGGGGGATATCCACCATGAAATAACGATAAGTTATACTTGAAGAAAAGCTGAAAATCAAATATACTTATTGGGATTATATCCAAGTATTTCATATGGTGCTATTCTATAATAATGATAGACACAAGCACACATGGTTTATAAAAATATGTGCTAAAATATTTGCAGAACCAATTCCTAATTGGTTTTCACATTGGTGGTCAACCACGGACCTACGATTAATATTTTGCCACCCAAATTCAGAGAGTTATACACTAAATGGGTACATATTTCTCCAGATTTGAATAAACTATATCAAGGAGATCATACTTGCTGGCCTGAAAAAATCAGGAAAATATATTTCTTTATAAAGTTCTCAATCCCATGGATTCACAAATGGGTGCCAGCGTTTGGTTATACCGAAGAAAAAATTCCTTGATTATATCGAACATACTATAATAATTTTTTAGACAAATTGATGAAGAAGGACCCAAAGACAAATCAGTTATATGGACAGAAATTGATCGATATTATAAACCAGACAATTAAATCTTACAAGGTAAAATCAAAATCATTGCAATTGAAAATACTTCTTTTAAAGGAATTGTCAGAAAAATAATTTTTCAAGAAGGCAATAAAGAAGCAACAATTGCTAAATATTTGGAAGAGGTTAAAAGAAATCTGCTACAAAATATGAAACAAATAGCAGAAAAATTAGAACTTTGATTAAAAACGATACTAATAGCTCATTCGATGAAGCTCAAGGAGAAGAAGATGAAGGATTAAATCCAGACTCAATCATAGACGACGCCGAAGAATTTTTATGACGGCTAAAAGGGTTAGACAAATCTCAAGGGAAAAAGCCACAAGGATGAAATAAAACAAAATTTGTGGGACCCACATGTCATATTAGTGGGAAAATGTTAGGTTATACCAGTCACTGTTCATGATATGAATACTGTACAAATACTGTATAAAGATATTTTTTCCTTTAAATAGAGGGTTTTCCCTTCAAACTAGCAAGGAGTTAAGAAATTTTTAGTTTTTCATTTGCTCCGCATTCTCTAAAAAGCAGAAGCATTTTGTAAATCTTTTGTATATTTTCCATTTTATATTGAAGAAAATCAAAAAGGTCCAAACTTTGGACACAACTTATGGCTTTGAGGTAATTTTAATTTTTCTATTTATATTCTCCATGATCGAAATATATTCGGCTAAATCTATATAATGATTATTGTTGGTTTCACCGGCCAACTAAGAGGTTGGTGGAGCAATTTTCTGACTATTGATGATAAACATAAAATATTCAACGCTACCAATTCTACAGAAGGAGTAGATGCATTAGGACACCAATTATTAGCAGGTAGACAAGATGTTGTTTATACCTTGGTCCTCACAATTATTGAACATTGCAGTGCTAGATTTACCAATATGTATGAAAATATTCATACATTACTCAATGGATTAAAGTGTAAAACTTTAAGTGATTTTCGATGGTATAAGACACCTTTTTAAGTCGGCTTATGAATTTACTTGAAAGTAAGACTGATCATTGGAAAGCCAAATTTATTGATGATTTACCACAATTATTTGCAGAAACAGTAAAGAAAACTCTTCGAGGTGGTACAAATCAGATTCTTTATGAAAATTTTACTTATGGAAAATTGATAGGAGTCTTCACACAAGAAGAATTAAATTTGTGCAATGAAATCAAGTTAAATCAGCAGTTAAAGAGAGAGTGATTGACTCAGAAGATCCATAAAGGTGATTTTTATCAACAATTTAGTATGGGTGATATTTCCTATTCATATTGCAGAAAGTATAAAAGGCATGAAAATTATGCTGGATTATATAGTAGAAAAGAAAAAAATCGACGTTACAGATCTAAAGAAGACCGAGAACAGCGAAAGAAAAACTACAGAGAAAATAGATTTGTTAAAGATAGACCAGAGAGAGATCTATGTAAGATTAAATGTTATAAATGTGGAAAGCTTGGCCACATAACTCCAGATTGCAAGAAAGAAAAGTTGAAAGCTTTGATGTCTGAAGTAGATGATAAAATCAGAGATCAAGTGATCAAGATTATTGATGAGACCTCTGAATCAAAAGATAATAGTGATGCCTATTTTTCAACTTCTGATGATAGTATTAATTTGTTTGATATGTCTGATTCTTCCGATAATGATAATGTTTGTTGTGAAAAGGATAATTGATATTACGATAATGAATTTTATAAATTACAATCGCAATTTTAAGAAACTAAAATTAAACCACTTACTTATGATTATATTTTAGAATTATTAAAAGAAGTGTCTGATAATAACCTTCGTGAAAAAATAATTAATATGACTTCTACTTCTACTTCTTCTTCAAGCTTTAATCAAAAGAAAGATTTTGTTGAAGATAGTCCTCCGTATTCTTTTGCAGAAGTTCAAAGAAGATTTTTACAAAAGTAGGAGAATACTGTTGTTCATAACACATCTTTAGATGATTTAAAATTTGAAGTTGAAATACTTAAATATGAGATTAAATCTCTTAAACAAAATCAAATGATTTTAGATCATTGAGTTACTCAAGTAGAAAAATCCTCGATTTTTGATACAAAAAATAAAGGAATTATGCTTCCTGAAGATAATAGTGTAGAAAAAATTTCTGATTTCTCTAAATAAATTGTTTTAAATCCTAAATATGATATGTTTTTAGAAATTATGCAGATTGTTACTTCACATAAATGCTATGTTAAATGTACTATTTTAATTGATAGTGATTTTTATAATACTGAAACTGCTTTAATAGACAGTGGAGCTGATATTAGTTGCATACAAGAAGGGTTAATTCCAACCTGATATTATCATAAGACTTCACATAATGTTAAATTTGCTTCTGGTAATAAAATGAAAATAGATTATAAATTGCCTATGCCTATGTGTGTCAGCAAAAGATTTGTATTCCTCATTTCTTTATTTTAGTAAAAAATCAATTATACCCTCCAACTATTCTTGGAACACCCTTTATAAGGGCAATTTATCCTTATACTAGAGTTGATGAAATTATATTTGACGCCACTTATAATGGAAAAAACATTTCTTTTAAATTTATTAAAGACCATGTTACTCGTGATATAAATACATTGATAAATATGAATCAAAATCATATGTTATCTTTACAATATGAAATTTACAGCATGAATATAAATGATATTTTGAGTTCTGCTAAAGTTCAGGAAAAAATTAAATTGATATCTGAACAATTTGCTATATCAATATGTGTTGATCATCCAAGTGCTTTTTGAGATAGGAAAAAGCATGTTGTCTCTCTTCCTTATGAGAATTCCTTCTCTGAAGAAAATATTTCCACAAAATCTCGACCATGTCAAATGAATACAAAATTAGTTGAATTTTTTAAAAAGAAAATTGATAATCTTTTACAAGAAGGTTTGATAAAACCTTCAAAGTCATCATGGTCTTGCACAACGTTTTATATAAATAATGCTGCTGAACAAGAACGTGAAGTACGAAGATTGGTTATAAATTATAAACCATTAAATAAGGTTTTAAAATGGATAAGATATCCCATTCCTAATAAAAGGGATTTACTTTCAAGACTATGCAATGCCAATATTTTATCAAAATTTGATTTAAAATATGGATATTGGCAAATTCAATTATTTAAAGAGCACACTTATAGAACTGCTTTTAATGTTCCTTTTGAGCAATATGAATGGAATGTGATGCCTTTTGGGCTTAAAAATGCCCCTTCTGAATTTCAAAAGATTATGAATGATATTTTTAATCCTTATATAGATTTTGTCATTGTTTATATTGATGATATTTTAGTATAGTCAAAAACTTTAGAAATGCATTATAAACATTTAGATATATTTAAAAGGGTTGTTATATAAAATGGCTTAGTCATTTCTAAGCCAAAAATGAGTTTATTTCAGAGTAATATTCGATTTATTGGACATTATTTTTCCAAGAAAAAAATACTCCTGTTCAAAGATTTATTGAATTTGCATCAAAGTATCCTGATGTTTTTACTAATAATACACAATTACAAAGATTTCTAGGATGTTTGAATTATATTTCTCCTTTTTATGAAAATTTGTCAAGAGATTTGACTCCGTTATATGACTTATTGAAAAAGGATTCTAAATATTTATAGACTACAAGTCATACAGAACTTGTTAAGAAGGTAAAAAGCAGAGTGAAAACTTTTCCTTGTCTAACTCTTGCTAATTCTTCTTGAAAAAAGATTATAGAGACAAATGCCTCAAATATTGGATTTGGAGGTATTTTAAAACAGGTGAATCCTACTGATAAATGTGAATATCTAATAAGATATTATTCAGGAAAATGGACAGAAGCCCAAAAAAATATACTACCGTGGCTCATAAATTGCTAACTATTGTTAAATGTATTTTAAATTTCAGGATGATTTATATAATCAAAAGTTCTTGATAAGAATTGATGCTCAAACTGCTAAATTTATGTTTAATAAGTAAACATGATGCTTCAAAATTGATATTTTCTAGATGGCAAGCCCCACTTGCCCCATTTGATTTTGAAATTGATTATAAAAAGGGAGTTAATAATTCATTTCCTGATTTATTATCGCATGAACATTTGCAGGAATGAATCCTCAATGGCTATCGCAGGGATCCTCTAATAGAGGAAAATCCAATAAAAATTAGAGAGGTGGTAGAGGGGGATCATATACACCCCAAAGATCATTATATGGAAACCCAGTTATACAAAGCGGGGGAAAATATTGATAAATGAGAAACTTTCTCAAGGAGGAGGATTTTCCTCTTCATCTTCAAAAACCATTAATTTGGAAGATATTTCAAAAGATAGCCCGTTATACGTATATATGCAAGCATATTTAGCTTCGCAAAATAAATCAAGTGATACTTATATTGCTATGGCACAAGAAGATTTAGATAATATCAAGTCTTATGAAAAACTACCAAAGCAAGAAATGATATTTCTTGTAGAAAACCATGATTTGCATTGAAAAAATGAACCTTGGAAGATACTCCAAAGATATTTAACTGAAAATTTATATTTCACGGGTAAGTCATACAAAACCCGCACATATTATGAAAATATTTTGATAAACTCAGGAAGTACAGAATTTCAGCACTTTAAAGGATATAACGCAGCTGAGAATTTTTATAACTTCTCAAAGATTATAATCAAACAGATTATTTCAGTTGAAGAATGGAGGATATACACCATGAAAGAGTGTCAAGTAATACTTAAAGAAAAGCTGAAAGTCAGTTATACTTATTGGGATTATATCCAAGCATTTCATATGGTGCTATTTTACAATAATGATAGATACAAGCACACATGGTTTAT
>JBDJHY010711221.1:0-15760 GCA_039654485.1 Withania somnifera | reverse complement strand
TAAAAAAAGCACCACTAACCAACTCAAAATAATGCATCAATAACGGAGTGAAACCAATCCAATTCATATCAAATACACTGTCTCTTACTTAGCCCATTCAGAGACAAGCCTCCCTCCTTGAGTCCGTTTCATAACTCATGAGATGAATCACACTCATTGTGATACGACCTCATAGGTGGAGTCCATAAAACCTCGATTAGATCCTAACTCATAAGTTCAACCATGGTAGGAAGGGTACACCCAACACAACTGAAGGATAGACTCGTGAAATGGGTTCTAATACGAATAGTCCAAGGTAATCACTCCATCAAAATCAATTTCAACCATCTCATAATTTGATCTCAACTAGACCCAACTATCCCCTTTATTTCATAATCAATACGGGTACTTCTTACCATTTCTTATCATAATTGTCCAACTCGAGCTCGTACTATCATCCCAATAATAAAATAAGTGGGGCAATTCAATAACATATCAAGTAAGTTAGAAAGATAATCCATCTCGGACATGCTCACAGCAAATAAAATTAATCATGTAGCCAAGTCACTGTGTGTGCAATGTAATACCATGTAATGTGATGCATGTTTGTCTCACGTACCTTAGGAATATCGGTAATCATGCATCGGTCCTTGATTTTTTATCACATATAAAAATCACGACCATACCAAGAATTACACATTAACCTATGGTCTTTCCATAGCATATTTCAATAGTATTCCATAACGAGAATTATACATTGGACCATGATTTTTTCATATCATATTCAATATCATCGAAATACCAAAAATGCCACATCATCCTATTTCGTTTTGTGTCATGTTCCTCTTTATCTCTTTTTTATTATATATCATGACCATACCGAGAATCACACATCAGCCCATGGTCTTATCAAACCATATCATCATGTACCTCATAAATCATGTTTCATATCAATGGCCAATATACATTAATCAAATGAGAATATCATATGCAACTCATGGAAAAAGGAGGCAATACCACTCAATTATCAACAAGGCCACTCATGGGAACAACAACAAAGAGGAATTCATATATATATATATATATATCAACTAAAGCCACTCAATGACATAAAATCAAGTATGTAAATGACTAAGTACAAAAAATCACAACTGAACATCTCATGACTACATAGATATCTCAATTCATAAGCTTATATTTCCAATTTTATTTCCTTTATTTTAAATCTCTCATGCTTGACTCAAGTATCAAGGTTACTACTCATCACATCACCTACACAAATACCTCCAAGTACTCCCCATTACTCTCCATTTTTAGAAAACAATACATAAAATACCTAGGGTACTTTGTAAGAGAGTCGAGAGCCTC
This sequence comes from Withania somnifera, assembly GCA_039654485.1. Classification (NCBI taxonomy): domain Eukaryota; kingdom Viridiplantae; phylum Streptophyta; class Magnoliopsida; order Solanales; family Solanaceae; genus Withania; species Withania somnifera. Next base: position 14,413 of record JBDJHY010711221.1, on the reverse strand, counting down.
CACTTTCCTTAAAAGCAAAGAAACTATCGAGTGTGAGACTATCCCTTCTTTCTAGCTTCTGAATCTACAAAATCTATTTAAATATAAGCTAAGAATGAGAAAATATGAACATTGATGCCCAGACTAAAATTTCTTAAATTGCGTCCAAAATCTCACCCGAACAATCAAAATCAATGGTCAATAATAAATCTAGAATATTCTTTAAGAATAATGTTACCCATTTTTTGTGGATCTAAAATATGAAATTCTATAAAATCAAAATAAGGTGGGAATCCATCTCCAAAACTCGATTTTACCAAATCATGTTTTTTCTAAAATCCTAAAATTTAGACTTTGAAATCCAACAGTTTGATGTTAAAAGCATGAAATAATTAACGAGTAACGAAGATTCAATTATTAAAAAGCTTACCCAAAATTTTTTCCTCGAAATCTATTTTTGAAAATGCCTCAAAGTTTGGTCTATAGGTCCAAAAAATGAAAAATGGGACTAAATTTATGTTTAAGGGACTCTAAGTCCCAGCTCACTAGTTTCACTACTACTATGCAATCATGACCTAAGGTTCACGCGATTGCTATAAATAACTTTTGGGACCTACGCGATCATGTCACTGGATGTGCAATCGCGATGAACGAGAAGTTGGACTAATGTAATCATGATGACAATTCATACTATCCTGATGAAGTGCTATTTTGTTCTAAGCAATTGCGATTGAAAGTCAGGCAATGAAGCTTTTGGTATGCACTAGCAATTGAATATAATAGCAATTGGGTATGAAAAAAGTCTTTGATTGGACTTAAGAATTCATTTGGAATCCCGTGCAGACAGATCATATATGTTATCTCATGAAAATAGACATTTCAAACTCAATGGAATAATTTAAATGGGAATCCGAGGTCTCCTTGATCCTAAATCCGTCAAGGTTACTAAAAATGGAAATTTTGACAAAAATGATAAAATGTCCTCGGAAGCCTGATAAATATTTTGAAACTTTTTCTAGATCACAAATGCCATCTCAAGTCCAACAGATTTGATGAAATTCAAATTTGAGCGCTCGATCATCAAATATTAATCAATGTTGAACTTTGACCATAAAACTCAACTTTATCTTGTCAAATAAGCTAAAATCACCATAAAATCCTAAAACTAAAAATAAAGGTCCTTCTTGACCAAATTCCACATTCCGAGCTAATAAAATTGAAGAAATTTCATAAACTTATACAATTTAGCTCAAATTTTTAAACTAACCCCACAAGTTGAACAAATATGAATCAGGGCAACTATCGGGAGGGATAAAAAGATAATTTTACGTAAAAAGATGAAAATGACTTTACAAGTACGTTATATGATCCACTACTAAAAGCCATGTTTGTCCTAGAACAAAAAAAAAGAATAGAAATTCCTGAAGCCTCAAACAGTTGTGGAAATTTACCACATATATCAGATTCAGTCTCCCACGTAGTCTCAGAATATACGTGATGCTTCCACTGAACCTTCATAAAAGCAATCCATTTGGTCCACAACTTCCTTACTTACCTATCTATAATAACCATAAGCTACTCCTCATAATTCAAATTTGGATCCAAAGTCACAGTATCATAATGAGTCACATGGGAATTGTGGGGATGTATTTTCTAAGAATACAAACATGAAAAGTAGGATGCACCGCTGATAAGCTAGGTGGAAAATCTAACTCATAAGCCACCTCCACGTGCACTTCATAATTGAAATAGGACAATTAATTGAGGACTAATGTTTTCCTTCTTGCCAAACCTCATCAAACTCCTCATGGGTTACACTTTAAGCAATATGCGACCACCTTCCATAAACTCTAAGGCTCGAACCTGCCTATCACCATAACTCTTTTTCCTACTTTGGGTTGTCAACAATTAACTCTAAATGAATCAAACTTTCTCCATATCATCATAAAGTAAATCTATGTCCAAATATCTCACCTCAAAAGCATTAAACCAACCTATCAGAGATCGACATCTCCTACTATAAAAAGCCTCATAAGGCGCCACATGTATTAGAGTGATAACTATTATTATATACAAACTCTGCCAATGGAAAGTGCTTATCCCAATCCACTCGTATTGGCCATCGGTCTGAGGATGAGAAGTAGTATTAATAACTAACAGAGTACCCAAACTATGCTGTAATGCCCTCCAAAAGTAGGAAGTGAACAAGAACCCTCAATTAGAAATGATAGAAATAGGGACACCATGCAATCGTACAATCTGACTGAGGTAAATCTCCACTAGCTTCTCAGTCATATAGTCAATAAAATCTGGGATAAAATGAGCAGACTTAGTCAAATGATCTATAATCACCCAAATAGAGTCATAACCACTTACGGTGGTAGGTAATCCCACAAAAAAATCTGGAGTAATCTGCTACCACTTCCATAAAGGAATGGGCATCCTATGAGGCACTTCATTATGCCTTTGGGGCTCAAACTTAACTCTATGACAGTTTAAGCACCTAGCCACAAACGCAACTATATCCTTCTTGATACCATACAATTAGTAGTGTTGTCTTAAGTCATGGTACATCTTCATTTCCCCAGGGTGGATGGAATATCTCGAACAATGGACCTCTGAAAAAATCAACTAAATCAAATTGCCACCTTGGGCATACAAACCATACTACTAATGCGCAAAACACCATCAGAATCAAGAAAGGCCTCTTTTTATTCCTCTCTTATCACTATGATAATGCACGGTTTCTCAACTTTTAAATTGCTTTTCCTTTATTTGATCCCATCAAGGAAGAATGGGACTTAACAAACTCAAGGATCCTAGCACCATCTAAGATCTACAAATGAACCAAACTATAGGCTAAACGCTAAATATCTCTAGCCAAAGGACACTCCTCGGCAAGAATCAAAAAAAGACTACCCAATTAGTTGGCTTCCTACTCAAAGCATCATTTACTACATTAGCTTTATCCCGATGGTACAGAATAGTAATATCATAATCTTTCAACAACTCGATCTAGCGTCGCTTCTTCAAATTAGATCCTTCCGGCTAAAAATTACTAAAGGCCCTATTATTTGAGAATATATCACAATAAAACCCATACAAGTAGTGATGCCATAACTTTAACACAAATACCATGGTTTCCAGCACCAAATCATGGGCCTTCAACTATTTAGAAGCATAGGCTTTAACCTTATCCTTTTGTATTAACACTACACCTAAACCAACTCTAGAAAAATCACAAAACACAGTGAAAGACTCACCATCAATAGGAAAAATTCAAGACTGGAGCTGAATTCAGTAAGACCTTAAGACTTTGGAAACTTTCCTCAATTCGTCCGACCACTGAAAAGAAACATTTTTTCTGATTCAGTCGAGTCAATGGGGAGGCAATGGAAGAAAACCCTGCACAAATTTGCAATTATAACCAGAAAAGACAACATAATTGTGGATTTATATAGAAGAACTAGGCCTGGTCCAACCACAAACTACCTCAATGTTGGCTGTATCGATCATAATACCATTCTTGGACACAATATGCCCTAAGAAAGTCAAGAAACTAAGATAAAATTAACATTTCAAAAACATGGCATATAACTTATCCTTCCTCAACCTCTGTAGCATAATCCTCAAATAATACACATGATCCACCTTACTTCTCGAGTACACTAGTATGTCATCATTAAAGAATATCACAAAGGAATCAAGATGGGAAAAAAATACTCTATTCATAAACTCCATAAATGTTATTGGGTCATTACTCAACCCAAAAGACATCACCAAAAACTCATAATGTCTATATCAAGTTTGAGAAGTTTTCTTAGAGATATATGAAGCCTAAATCTTCAAGTGATGATAGTCGGATCTCAAGTCGATCTTAAACAATACTACAACTCCCTTTAACTGGTAAAATAAATCATCGATCCTGGTAAAAGGATACTTATTCTTAATAGTAACCCTGTTAAGCAACCTATAGTCAATGCACATCCTCATACACCTATTTTTTTCTTCATAAATAAGACAAGAGCTCCTCACAACGATACACTTGGCCTAATAAACCCCTTACTCAAAAAATCTTGTAACTGTTCCTTCAATTTCTTTAAACTACAAGGGCCATATGACACGGAGGGATAAAGACAGGCTTAGTGACCGGCTCCAAATCAATACCAAAATAAATCTCTTTCTGGAGGTACACCCAGAATATCAGTATGGAAGACATCTAGAAAATTATATGGAATTGAAATAGACTCAATAGAAGGTGTATCAACACTACTATACGAATAAAATCCAAATAGGAGAGGCAACCTCTATGAATCAATCTCTAGGAACGGAGGAAGAAAATCACCCTACTTGAATAGGAGCCACTAGAACTCTTCCACTCAATCTTTGAAACACTATTAATATCTAACATGACAGTCTTAACATAGAAATCCAAGATGGCGTGATGCAGGGAAAGCTAATTTATACCTAAATTAACATCAAAATCTATTATATCAAGAATAATTAGGTCTACCCAAGAATCATACCCTACCATAGTAACAACACTGGATTGGTATACCTTATCTACCACTAAGGAATCACCCAAGGGAGTAGGAACACATAGAGGCATAGGTAGGGAATCATACATCATATCAAATCCAAAAGCAAAATAGGGAAATATATGAATAAGTCTATCTAGGAGCAACTAATATTGAAGAAGGTCAATGGTACATTGGAACAATCCTATAATCACTACATCAGAGGCCTTCTCCTCTAGTCTTCAAAAAATGCATAGCAATGACCTTTTTTACTATAAAAAGGAGCATCTACTCTAAAAGGATCCATTATAACCATATCTCTACCATCACTTCTACTAGAATCACGACAACCTCTACCAGGCTCTGATCTACCCTAACCTCTTACCAAAGGCTCAAGTGCTCTAGATAGATATCGAGAAATAGGTTGGAGCCTTCCCTAACCCCTATGTAGGCAAGAACTTTGCAAATGACCCATATCTCTATAAGTAAAACAAGAACTTGGTGACATAGGTTGCTGTGACAAACCAGATGAACCTGAATGATCACTATAACCTGTCTAGCTCTGTTGAGAGCCATAAGGACCTTGTCCTGATTTAAAAGATACATAACAAACATACGCACTCTTAGAAGTCTGCATCCCAACCCGAAACAGCCTCTGTCAATGGGATGATCTACCCTTCCTGGATGAACCCCTACCACGAGACGTAGAACTTAAGAACTGATAAGAAGAATGGAACCTCTTGCCTCTCATATCCCCAAACTCCTATCTATTAATCATTTCAGCCTTCTTGGCAACACCAACTATCTCTAAGAAAAAATGCCCCATGACAATCCAATCTAACTATAGACACATGAACTGTATAAGTCAACCCTTAGAAAAACTGATGAATGCTCTCAGCTGGATCAGTGAGAATTAAACTAACATATCTAGATTAGACATAAGAACACGTCTCTTACTCTTACACTATCTTGTCACCCTAAATAAAACTCTCAAATAAGCATTTTTTCTCTTTTTTGACACTCAAAAAAATATATATATCATAGAAGGCCTGAGAAAACTCATGCCAAGTGAACGGAGGAGATCTAGTCAATCTATCTACCACATGAGACGACCACCACTATTAGGCTGGTCCACACAACTGTAGAGATGTGTAAAGAATCTTGTGTGAGTCTTTAATCCTCATACTCTTTAAAACTATCAAAAGGTAGCTAAGAACCCTTGATCCTCCTTGGCTTTCCTAATATGGAACTAGGATGGATCTATTTTTCTACACTTCTTGTACCAGCTCTTCTCCTCATCGGATAGTGCAACCTCAATCACTCTTGGGGATTGTACACCTGGTAACTGTACTTCTTTATCTCTGTGAACCAATTTTCTTTATTTCGCCTGATCATTCACTATTGGAATCTATTGCTCATCTAGGGTCTAAGCCTCTACACCATCTTGAGAACCTTGGGGTATACTAAGTACACCCCAATTTATGTCAAATTCTCCAATTCACCCAACACTCAAAGTAGAGTATCCTGAAGCAATGGTGTAGAAATAGTATCGAGGCTTCCTGTCCCTCAGTAACATGAATCTCTAGCTCAAGGTAGGATGTTTTATCCTAACCTAGCACTAGTATTCCACTACAGGATGTCCCTTGGCCTAGTCCTTTGGCCGGAGTACATAAAACTTCATCTCTTACTATAGATCTGGTCCTCTCCATCTGCCATAAAGTTAGAATAAGCCTTGTCTTAATACACAAATTAATGCAACGAATGTCGCTACACCGATCCATGAGACTCTAATCAACTTTGGCTTATACATCGTGATAACCATGAGCCTAGAATTTTGATACCAACTTATCATGACCCAAAATCCTAATTCTTCATGGAATTTATATCAACCCACTAGGAAAGGTAAGCCTATACATTTCTATAGGGATAAATATAAAAAATATTGAGTTGATGAGAAGAAAGAAGGTATAATATCAAAATCAAACTACAAAACCACCTAAAAAAGTATCACTATGTACACCCTCTAGATAAATAGTAATACAAAGCTAAGATACGTATATAACTCTAAAATATACAAAATCCTCAAATAGGATCTAAGACAAAATATAAATGAGTTTAGGAATCTGCCGAATGACAAACAACTGCCTGAAATCTCACAGTCTTAAACCTCAGAATTAACCTAGAAGGAGATAATCAAGTTCTATCTGGTTCTACCGCTACATAAGTGTAGAAAGCAAGGGAATGAGCACCAAATAAACAACAGGTACCCAGAAAGTATCTCTATCATGTTGCTAAAACAGAATGGTAATGATTTACCAACTACCCTAATCATACAACACACGATCCTCTAGACTCCGAGCTATAAATTATACCATAACCAATAATTTATAATAAAAGGTAAATGATAGATACAGGATGTAGGGGTGATAAGAATAATCAACAGCATCAATAAAAACCAACAATAAATCAAGAGATCAAAGAAATCAACTACAACTAAAACCAAATCTAAATAAGAGAACATCAATAAGGAACCACCGGATAACTCAAAAAAATATGTTAACAACCACTGAAACCAATCTAATTTATATCAATTGTAACATTTCATCGTTAGCCCATTCTGAGGTAGGTCTCCCTCCCCCAGTCTATTTCATGCCTCATGGGATGAATTCCACTCATTGTGCTATGGCCTCATAGGAAAAGTCCCTAGAACTTTGATTAGCTCCAAACTTACAAGTTCAATAACGATAGGAATGGTAAATCTTATGCAACCGAAGAATGAACTCGTGAAATGGGTTCTAATAGGCATAGGCCAAGGTAACAAATCCCTCAAAACCAGTTTCAACAATCTCATAATTTTGATTTTCACTAAATCAAACTGTCCATTATATTCCATAATTGATAGGGGTATTTCTTTCCTTTTCTCATCAGAATTAACCAACTTGAGCTTGAAATATCAAACCAACAACAAAATAAGTAGGTAAAATCAATAACATATCAAGTAAGTGAAAAAGGTAATCCATCTTGGACATGCTCATGGAATATAAAATCAATCATGAACCCAAGTCAATATATGTGCAATGCAATGCCATGTAATGTGATATATTTTTGTCTCGTATAACTTAGAGGTACCTGGAATCACTCATTAATCCTTAATTTTATATTATTATATAAATATCAAGACCATACCACAAAGCACACATTGGCCTATCTCTTTTCATAGCTTATTTCAATAGATGACCATACTGGGAATCATATATTGGCCCATGGTCTTTTAATATCATGTTCAATATTGTAGCAATACCAAGAATCGCACATCAACCCATTAACTTTTTTTATGTACCTGTTTATGTTTCTTTTTCATTATATAGCATAACTATATCGGGAATCACACATCATCCTATGGTCTTATCAAATGATATCATCATGTACCTCATAAACCATGTTCTATGTCAATTATCTATATGGATTAATGAAATGAGAATATCATATGCAACTCTTGGAAAAGGGAGGCAATATCCCTGAATAATCAACAAGGACATTCATGGGCACAACAACAAAGAGGAATTAATATCAATACCAACCAAATCCACTCAAGAGCGTGAAATCAACTAAGTAACTAACCAAGTAAAAATAATCGCAATGGGGTATCTTAATCTATAAGCTCATATTTCAAATTTTATTGCCTTTGTTTTAAACACCATATGCTTGAATCTTGTATTCGAGTAATATTCATCACATCACCATCACAGGTACCCCAAGTAGTCTCCATTACTCTTTATTTCAATAAAAAAATACACAAAATACCTAGGACACTTTTCTTTCGAGCTTCTGAATCAGCAAAATATGTACAACTATGAGATAAGCATGAGAATATATGAATAATCATATTCATATCCATATTGATATTTTCAAAATCGAGTCAATAATTTTCCCAAAAAGTCAAAAAAGAGGATCAAGGATAAATCTGAAATATTTTTAAAAAATAATGTTACTCTTACTTTAGGGATCTTAAATATAAAATTTTATAGAAAATAGGATAGCAAGCGATCTTCAACTCAATGTTACCAAATCATGATATTCCCTAAAAATTGCCAAATTTACACTTTGAAATTCATAAATTGATGTTAAAACATGAATAATTAACGGGTAATAAAGTTTCAATGATTAAAAAGCTAACCAAAAATCTTTACCTCAAATTTTATTTAAAAAAATATCCCAAATTGAGAACTATAGGTCCAAAATAAAAAGTAGAACTAACAATTGGCATTTCAGGGACTTTAAGTCCCAACTCACTAGTTTCACTACTCCTACACAACCATGACCTATGGTTAACATAATCTTGATCAACAACTTTTGGGACCGATGCAATTGAGTCACTAAAAGTGCGATCGTGATGAATGAGCAGGTGGACTTACGCAATTGTGATCAAGTACTATTTTATTCTATGTGAACATGACTAAAAGTCACGCTATTATGATAAAGCTTTTGGGTTTCACCAGAAACTGAAGATGACAACAGTTGAGCATGAATCAAGGTTTCCGATTGGGCCCTCATGATTCATTTGGAATTTCATGAACTCAATATATATATATATATATATATATATATATATATGTGCTACCTAATTAAATTTAATATTGTGGACTCAATAGAATTATCAAAATAGGAATTTAAGGTGCCCTTGACTTGATATTTGTCAAGGTTACTAAAATGGAAATATTGAACAAAATAACAAAAATGCCCTAAAACCCTAGGAAAATATTTTGGACCTTCTTCTAGACCAAAAGTGACCTCCCAAATCCAATAGAATCAACAAAATTAAAATTTGAGAATCTGATCATCAATATGTTGACCAAAATCAAACTTTGGCCTTGATACTCAACTTTATCTCATCAAATGAGCTAAATTCTCCATAAAAAGTCTAAAACTAGAACGTCGATCCTCCTAGACCAAATTCCTCATTATTGAGTTGATGGAATTAACGATATTCCATTCTAAAATTCGAAACTCCGACTGTCGACTAAATCTAACTATTTTAATTTATAGGCAATGCACAAGGGGGAAACCAAAATTTTGGTTACTTCTACAATAGAAATTGGCAAACAACCTAATTATGCATGGGTTGGGCAACAGACTCAAGGGTAGAAATTTTAACCACAAGCTCATACAAGCAATATGGAAAAGATGATGAAGCAAATTTTGTCTAGTCATACTCAAATCTCTGCAAATTATGAAAATTTGATTGAGAATCAAAATAATATGGCTATATCTATTAAAAATCAGCAACTGGCAACTCAAAATCTAGAGAATCAAGTTGGTCAGTTATCTCAGGCTCAGAATATGAGACCCCAAGAGGGTTTGCTTGGTGATGCAGAGTAAAGCCTAAAATAGGTTATGGAATTCTCCTTGACGTCTCATAGAGATTTTTTTATGCACTCCCAATAAGAAATCTTGAGGTGCAGGCTAAGTTGGAAAGTACAAAGTAAATGAAATGTAGGTTGCAGATAATAGGGCTGAGAAGACGCAGAAGTCTGAGTACCCAATTATAAAGGCAAAGAGTCCATCATCACCATTCCTATAACATCTCAAGAAAGCAGAAGATTAGGCTACTTTCAAGAAGTTCTTTGGCATATTCAAAAAACTGCACATTAACCTTTCTTTATTAGATGTTTTGCAAGGAATTACCAAGTATGCCAAGTACTTAAGGGATGTAGTGATGAACAAGAGGAAGTTGCGTGATCTTAAGACTGTGGCACTCACTAAAGAGTGAAGCTCTGTAGTGATGAGTATGATGACCAAAAACTGAAAGACCCTTGGAGTTTCACCCTCCCTATACAGATTGGTGATAGTGAGATTATGGAAGCACTGAGCGATTTAGGGGAAAGAAATAACTTGATGCCTCTATCTATATTTAACTCACTTGGCTTGGGTAAACCAAGACCTTTCTCAATGATGTAGCAACAAGACAATTGTGTAGCCCAAAGGTATGATAAAAGATTTCTTTATCAAGTTTGGTAAGTTTATTATCCCTACGGACTTTTTTATTTTTGACTTCAATGCAACTTACAAGGTACTATTCATTCTAGGGCATCCATTTTTTGCGGCTTGTAGATAATTGATTAATGTGAGAGTAGGGACTCTAAAAATAAGGTTGAATTATAGAGATGTAACTTTTGGAGTGTATAAATCACTTGACCACCCTTCCCACTACAAAGATATGTGTAATATCACATTTATGAAAAAGGATGAGTACATGGTATGTGCAAACCTAATATTATTTCTTTCGATTATCTCATTGTCATGTTCAGAGCCAACACCTTAGGCAGGACTAGGTACTTGGAACCCTAGGGGATCCTAAGATAACCCTTAGAATGCATATATAAGAACCATTAAGACTTAGATTGTAATTTTACAGCAAAAGAGTATTTCGTCCATTTTGAAAAGAGTTAATAGAAACATAAAGCGTGGTCCTGAAGGGATAACATAATTATAATACATTTGTCTATGAGCCTCTAATAGAAAAAGAATTTTACCTAGTCCAACACTAAGCCCCAGACTGAACCAAAACAAAAATAAAAGGAATAAGGAAACCAATACTTTTGGAGCCCTAAAATGAGAAGGACTCACTAATACTGGTCTTGTAGGGGAGACTCTTATCCATGAATCTGAGGACTATCACCTGTATCTACATCACATGAAAAATGTAGGCAATGAAAGTATGTGGTCACTACAGGAAAGGTATTGAGTATATAGGAATGTAGTAAAATACAGAAAAAAGCATGCTTAAAACTGAATAGTGGTAAAAGTTATCTTAAATAAGAATTTACAACATGAAACCACAGTAAAAACATAATCTAAGAATAAAAGATAACTTCTGAAATATGTGACTCCGGGATCTTTTCATACTTGCCAGTATAAACTCATACCATAAGAAAATAACATTGATTTAACTTCTACAGGTGGGAGTTTCTTTATTTGATAGGAAACTATGCAAGCTACATGTAGTTCATTGTGCTTTCCCTACAAGAAAAAAGAGGAGTGATAACTGACCAAAGTTAACACCAAACATGCATTAGGATCCTTTTATTATGCCTTAGTGATTTTGGGCAATTAACGTATGGTGGAAATGTAGTTATGGAACTTGGGTTGTATAAAATTGCATTTTCTCGGTTCTCAATAATCTTCCCAAAATATTTTCATAGATATAATTCATTTTAAAATTCATATATGGAACAAACTTCCCATATCATTCATAAAACATAATTCTTTGAACATTAATGCTTAACATGTTCTAATCCATGTACTAGGATAAGATCATTGAACTACATAGAGTGCGAAACATATTCATACTTCAAACAATAGAAACTCGTGTACATAAATTTCTCATTTATTGACCTATATTGTTCATAAATCATGGGGATTTCAAACCAAAAGTAGGAAGTCTAGATCACAAAGATCATATGCCTAATATCATGAAATTTAAAATTTAGGCAACAAGGGAAATCTTGCTAAGAGTTATGATGCATAAAACTTCATAAGATATTATAAACATAAAAAAGACATGAAAAATTGTAATGAATCATGCATAATATAGTAAAATTAAACTTGGGTCTTTGAACCCTAACTTAGATCAAATTCATAGAAGATTTATGGGTTTGGGTATGAGAACAAAAGGGGGTTCTTATTGAAGTACTACATACCTCCTATCGAAGATTCACCTTGACAAAGTTGAAGCAGAAATCTTGACACATTGACCTTGAAGATAAGGACCCTAGCTTATATTTAAGAGAGTTTTGTCTGACCTTTTGAAAGTTGAAAGCATAGAAGAAAATAGGAAAAATATCTAAGTGTGGTATATAACACCTCTTAGGGAGCCTAAAATGATGTAGCATAGGACATAAATGAGTTAGGAAATTACCCATGCGCCTTTTATAAAAAAAATTGAAAAATCACGCCTGGAACCTATCCTGTATGTTACGCAACCTAGCGTGCACCCAAAATAAAAAGCTCACAAAATGGTGGCACACCATGCAACTTGGATTGGTTGATGGGAGGCACACTTTGAGGACCTCCTTCCTACCTGAATTTTCTTTTGATCTTTCATGCACACATCCCAAACTTATTCTATACACAATGTTGTCTAAATACTCATTCCTAGGGCTCATATTAACTAGTAAAAACAATGAGGAGGGGATAAAATTCCTGGGGCACAATTCTATGATTCTAACCACGTAATTTAGGGATAAAAGTGTTAGCTCGAGATTCTGGGGTGTTACAATATCTCACTCATGGAGTCATTCATCCTTGAATGATAATTAAATTTAGTCTAGACTATAACCACAACTCATTTACAAAATCTTACCTTTAGAAACACAACCTTGCCATACATTACGGTTTAGAATTACACTCTAGCATGCTAAACATGAACATAATAATACGACTAAGAGGAGGCAGTTTAGGCATTCAAACTTCTATGAATTCATTTAGAAAAGACTTATTATCTTGGATGTCATCATTAGGGGGGGGGGGTAAAGAAATGCATATATTTAGACTCCATAGCCTCTTCGGTCTCATAATAGCTCCTTCGATATTTTGATTTCTCCATAATGCTTTAACGGATGCAACCTCCTTTGTCCTCAACCTATGAGCCTAATGATCTAAAAACTCAACTAGAACCTCTTCGTATGAAAGGCTATCTTTGAATCAAACACTCTATAAAGGAACCACAAGCAACAGATCACCAATACACTTCTTAAACATAGACACATGGAAGACCGAATGCACCGATGCTAACTCTTGAGCCAACTCTAACTCATACGACACACTTCTAACCCTATTCAAAATATAGTAGGGGCCTATGTATCGGGGACTAATGTTTTCCTTCTTAACAAAACACATTATCCCTCTCATTAGGGAGACCTTAAAAAACCCCAACCATCCACTTGAAATTCCAAATCCTTACACCTAACGTCAAAATATGATTTCTATCGACTTTGTGAAATCTTCAACCACTCCCTAATCAGCCCCAAAAAATCCTTACCAACCTTGAACAAACCTATAGAGGATCTATATCTCCTTCCATGTAATTCCTCAAAGGGGGACATCCAAATACTAGAATTTAAACTAGTACTATAGGAAAATTGAATCGAAAGCAAGTGATCATTCCAATTACCTTTAAAATCAATGGCGCATGCTCTCAATATATCCTCGAGCATCTGAATGATTCATTCAACCTAGCCATTAGTTTGAGAAGGAAAGATCTACTAAGGTTAACCCTAGTGCCCATATCCTTCTGAAAAGATTTCCAGAACTGGGATATTGCGTACCCCTATCCGAAATAATGGATAAAAAACCTCCATGAAGTTGAACTATATCCCGAATATAAATCCATACTTAATCTTTTTCTAAATATTTTTCCTTAACATGTAAAAAATTGGCATACTTGGTCATTTGATCAACTATCACCCACATCGAATTGTGTCGTCGATGTGTGCAGGGCAACCCTGTGATGAAGTCTATGTTTATCATCTCCCACTTCCAAGTAAGGATGCTAATATCCCGAGCCTTGACACATGGCTTTTGATGTTCAACCTTTACTTGCTGATAGTTGGGACATCTTACTACAAAATTTATGATTTCTTTCTTTATTTCATTCCACCATTACACCTCTCTCAAATCTCCGTACAGTTTTGTGGAATCAAGATAAATTGAGTTTTTTGTACTATGAGCCTCAACTAATATTCTCTCTTTCAACCCATCGACATCAGGAACACAAAGGAGACCTTAATAATAAAGCACATCATCTACCCTTTGGTACAAATTCTTTACTTGCTTCTTAAGAACCACCTCCTTAAGCTTCATTAAGACTAGATCATTACCTTGCCTTTGGTTAACTTTGACGTACTATAAAGCATTAT
>JBDJHY010711004.1:0-15760 GCA_039654485.1 Withania somnifera | reverse complement strand
ACTCATTTTGAGGCATTCCAACTACTCAGAACATGTTATTTGTTAAGAAATAAAATGGTGTTAGTCGACCAATAGGAGATATTGGTCAACCAACAAGGACCCTTTTGGTCGACCAAACCTTAGTGTTAGTCGACCAAGAAGTTTCCAGTGAGTTACTGGAAAATACATTAGTCAACCACCACTAAGTGTTAGTCGACCAATCTGAAGACAAATTCAGTATATGATTTCCTCTAACGAATTGTTTTGATCTATGATACATGGAAATCAATTTGACTATTCAAGTAAACATTTTTGTGACATATTAGTCGATTAAAATGATGTGTTAGTCTACTAAAATAATTCTAGTGAGCCACTGGAAATGTGCTAGTCGACTAAGGCCAAAGGCTGGTCGACCAAAAGAAGGTGTTAGTCGACCAAGACATATTGTTGGTCGACCAATTAGTGTGTTATGAGCATTTATTGCAGCATTTAATGAGCTCCAATGGCTAGAATTGCTAACACAATGGCTATAACAGCTAAGACAAGTATAAATACACCAAAGGGATGAAAGATTTTCATCTTTGAACAACACATAACCTTTTATATCATCATTCTCTAGAAATCAAAGCTTACAATAGTCATCCTATCAAAGTACAAAGTTCTTGTTCTTCATTGTATAGTCTCAATCTTTGTACCTCTTGTTCCTATACTTTTATTTTGATTTATACATACATTTTGTGAGAGTTGAGAAGTTGGGAAACTTAGAGTTAGTTTCCAACTTGTGAAAGAAGGTTGTTCTTGTACTCACAATCAAGAAATTATAAAAATTTCTCACTTGTCTTGAAAGTGATTTGTAAGAGTTATTGTTATAGTTGAAAAGCCTAAGTTGAAGAACTTAGGTAGTGGGTGTAGGAAAGTGTTTAGCCGAACCACTATATATCATATGTGTTCATTGTTTTGCTTTCCTCATTCTCTTGCACAAACCAAAAAAGTTTTAAAAAGCAACCACACCATTCAACCCCCCTTCTAGTATGGTTAATCCGCTCAACAGAACTCACCATATCTAGACTGAAAAGAAGTCCTTGGAATATTATATTCTCTTACATTGTGTTGGTGATTATCAGACCTGAGATCTATCTTGGAAAAGGAACTTGTACCCTAAAGTTGGTCAAAGAGGTCAATAATCCTAGGAGTGGGATACTTGTACTTGATAGTGAGCTTATTCAACTTCCATTAATATATGCTCATACAAAGAGAAATATTTTTCTTTGCCACAAATAAGACAGGGGCTCCCCAAGGTGAAACATTAGGATTGATGAACCCCTTTTCCAAGAGATTTACTAATTGTTCCTTGAGTTATTTAAGCTCAAATAGGTATATCGTATAAGGAAGAATAAATATTGTTTGTGTATCAGGAAGAAGGTCTATCCAAAAATCAATCTCTCAATCTGGAGGGATACCAGGAAGATTGTCAGGAAACACTACTAGGAAGTCTCTAACCACTGGAACTTACTGTAACGTGAGAGTATCGGGCTTAGATCCCTTAACTCTAACCAAGTGATATATTCATCTTTTTGAAATCATCTTTATTTCTTTGATGTAGGAGATGAAACAACCCTTAATCACGATGGATCTAACACCCTACTCCAGGACCGACTCACCTAAAAACAAGAACTTGACTATTTTGGCTTTTTAGCCAACTGAGGCATAGCATAAGTGTAACCAATACATGCTAGTGATGAATTAAAATCAATCATGTATAACATTATCAAGTTCTTCAAAAGTGACTTTCCCAAGAACTGAAACTAGGTAATCCTTATAGACACTTTTGAAAAATATGGAATCACCAATTGGAGCAGAGACCATTAATGACTTTGAGAGTTGAACAGGACTAGCCCTAAACTTCACAGCAACATAAGGTGAAATAAAAGACAATCTAGCTCCTAGATCTAACAGCATAAAATAGTTAACATATAAAACTATTAAACTTGAAACATACCAGTGACAACATTGGGTGACTCCTCTTAGTCCTAGTGGGACCCTAGTGTATACAGCTAATTTCAACGGTAACCAACATCGGTACCTGAAGTAGCACCCTAATGGGTAGTATGGAGTGGAGGAGATGCTGATGTTGAAGATTTTTCTTTGCTTTAATTTTGATTTCCTTTCTTGCCACTAGATAATATTTTACTATATAAACCGTCTAGCCATAATTAAAATACCTATATTGACCAGCTAAAGATTTTCTGAGAAGATTCATTCCACACTAATTACAATTGGGAAACGTCATGGTGTTAATCAGAGAATTATCCTGAGACGTAGACATAGAGGGATTCCCTCCCTAAAATGATGATTTCCATATGTCAGAGTTGGTGAACTAGCTAAAGATAGAGCTAGTGTATAAATCTCTACTTAGAAGGAGGCATGAAGTTCCTACCAAATCCCTATGGATGCTTCTTACTAGACTGGTTAAACCTTTCCAGCTAATTTTGTCTCTCCCTCTCTCTCAACTTCTCCTCCTCCATCTACTGGGCATATATCATAAGCCTTGAGATATTTATGTCCCCAATCAACATCGATGTCTTGAACTCTTTATTCGACAAATCATTAATACCTGAAACATACTTACTTATCCTGGCCCCAGGCTCAGAAACCATCTCAAGAGCATATTTGGACAACTGCATGAACTTCAAGCCATATTTATTCATCGACATAGAAACCTGCCTAAGGTTCATAAATGTATTTTCTTTAGACTCCCTCAATTTCCTAAGAAAGAACCTACCAAGGAAATATTCAATAAATATATCTCATCTAATAATAGCAGCACAAACACCCCTGCAGTCCTTCTATTGAGTGAACTAGAGGTGAGCCATATACTTAAGTTGATGGGTTCCCAATCAATTCTCTCTCCACTCCCCTTATCTACATCATATTAAGAATCATAACAACTTAATCAAATAAATTCTGAAGATCTGCTTCTACCTTAGACCTAGTAAACTCGAGTGTACTAATTTTGATTAAGCCTTTGACCCTCGAAGTAATAGCATCCCTGATTAGGGCTATAAGAATGGCAGCTTATTCACTGACCTAGGCAGAGACTCTTTGGGCCAATAGTTTAATGGAATCCCAAAACACAATGATGATTCCTTAACCCTTATCCTTGAACCTTAAATCTTGAACCTTAAGCCCTAAATCATAAACCTTAAACCCTTATAAAGATAATGCGCAGCATGCAGCAATAGGTTCTTTAAAACTAAACTAAAAGGAGTTATCATCATCCTTTCACCACTTAGAAGGATGTGAAAGGAGTACAGTCAATGAGGATGACAATAACGGAGATGAGGATGCCGGTATAGGTTCCAGAGATGGTGCAATAAGAAGGGGACGTGTTGGTGATCATGCAGGACCAAGTAAAGAAATGTACTAATGGCAAACCAAAGAGTGTTGTCCTTGTAGAGGAAAATACCATCTCCGTCTGTCCTAGCTCAAGAATACACTAAAGGTCATTTGATATTACATCAATATAGAAAAGATTCATAAGAAAAGGAGGAGGAATAAGATGAAGGATGGGGAGAAGCAGGAGGAGGGGGAGGAGGAAGAGGAGGAGGAAGCGGAGGAGGAGAGAAAGAGGAAGAAAAAGAGGAAGAAGAGGAGGAGAAAGAGAAGATGAGGAAGAGGAAGAGCAAGAAGAAGAAGATAAATAACAAGAAGAACAAGAAGGTGAGATTTATTTTTTATTATTATTGAACAATGATCTTTGCCACTAGTATTTTTTATAAGTATGTATAAAATGTAGTGATTGTACATGTGATTGAAGATGTAATCGATGAAGTGGTTTATGAAACTTCCATCAACAAGGAGAATGTTCAAGAAACTATTGCAATTGATTTTCCAAATGTCAATGATAGCAATGAAGTAGCTGACGAATATTGATGAGGACCATCGAGATGCTTCATAATTTAAAATGTTGATAAGGCCATTGGAAAAGCTTCTCAATCAAAGGATGCAAAGGATGAGGGTATTAAACTAGTTGATAAGGTTGATAAAGCAAATTGAAAGTTTCCTAAACTAGTCGATGAGGTTAAGGAGGTCAATAAAGAGGCTCCTACACTAGTTGAATAGGTTGAGGAAGCCTCTGAAGAGATCCTCGAATTAGTTGATTAGGTTAAGAAGGATAATATAAAAGTCCTTGATCAGTGGATGAGGTTGTGAAAAGTGCAACAAAAATTCATGAAGAAATTATCATTGATAAAGGTACCTCAGAAGGAAATGAATGTGTTATTCATTATTGAAGATGTTAATATTCAAAATATATGATTCATTGGTTGTCATATTTTTTATCATGTGTTGATGGATGGAGGTTTGACTAGAAAACAATTTTCTTTAGATATTTTTTTGATGGTGAATGTCGTATAAATGTTGTTTTAGTTTTATGCTAAGGATAGGGCAATGAGATCTTTTTCCATCGACTTGACCTAAATTACTTGGTACGCCCCGAGCTCACCCCTGGACACGATAAGTCATCCGTAGCCACTAGGTGTCCCTGAAAGAACCATTGGCTCTGGCACAACTCTACTCACTCAACACTTAATAGAAGCAAAATATATAATAACAAATAACACAGTGGGAATCTCATAAGAATTAAGCATAAGTAATTGAATGGATAATGAGAACTCCAACTCAAATCTACTATATTAATGTATGAAAGCCACGACAAGTTGAATACTCAAATTCTTGAACAAGCCTCTAGCTAGCCCCAAAATAGAATGAAATAAACTCTTAAGTCTCATATCTAAAAATATAAATAATAAATTTAAACTCCGAGGAATCTATCCCTCAGATCAATGAGGACTCACCAATATTCTACTTGTGAATCTGTAGTCTGGTCGATCGAGAATGTGTGGGTGGTTGGTCGGATCTGCATTTTAAAAATATACATCATAGAGTGTACGTTAGTACTTAGGATGTAGTAAGAATGTGAGAAGGTAACAATAACAAGCTATCCAACAACATCATAATATAAAGGCTACGCAATCCATAAACAACTATATTAAGCTCAACTCTGACTCTCTACATTAATAAGCAATCATATGTAAAGTCATTAGTTTATAACAGAACTTTACTTTTCAAAAAGTAAATAGTGAAACTCAGTAAATTCTTTAGAGATCATTAATATGACTCAATAAAATATATCAAAGTGCTTTGGTTTTAAATAAGATAAATAAACTCTTAGTTATAAACCTCCTAAAAAATCTTTTTACTTCAGAATGACACTTACATCATTTGGGAGTTTTTATACTTGACATACATTGTGCATTAAGATACAGTCTAATATATTATCCCATGCAAGAGGGTATTCCAATACCTTTCCAGGGTACGAGCGTTCAATCTCCTAGTGGGTCCACTAGATCATTTAAAAATAGAAACTCGTTAGGCCATAATACTCTTTCTTATGTTTGGAGATGTAGGTTATGTTATTAGGCCTCATGCCCAAATTCTCTCAATGCTGGTATTCCTTCCTAAGACTGACAATGTAAACTTAAATACTCTTGACTAGTAGAATAAAATATGAGGAACCATCTAGCCAAAAATACTCATTCAAGCCTCATCAGGCAACACTCTTTAATAGCCTCCTTGGGCACACTGTGTTCATAAAGATATCAATTAATTACCTTGTATATCCTTCTCATTCTTCTCAAAATTTGTAATATAAACATCAAAACATCTTTCAAGGTTTTATAACTTCCCATTGACTTAATTTGTTATAAAGTCAAGTGATCAAGTTTAATCTTACAATCTTAGACTCAAGCTCAAGACTTCATAAAATCCAGTTAAAACATGAGTTTATAAATCTCACTAAAACCATGCTTCAACATCAAAGACGCATCAATTTATGCAAAATTTATCAAGTTAAATTCTACTATCTTAATTTTCATAAATAAGACTCTTCAATTTAAAGGACATACAACTTCAAAAGATAATGTATGAATATTTATTACACTCAACTGTTAACATCAAGAATCATATGAGGAATGGAAATTTAAATATAAAAATATAAATTGGATAAACCCTGACATTCTGCAATAACATTTTTGACTCAAAACTGAAGGTTTAGGGAATAAGGGTGAAAGGAATCCTTTATCATTAGCACATATACCTGAAAGAATTTCAAAGGCAAAGTCTTAGTAGAAATTGTTGCTCTTGAACCCTTATTATGAATCCTAACTCATTGCTCTCTAATAGAAACCTCATGAATAATTTTACTCAAAGTCTGAGTAATAGATTAATGAAGACAAAATAAAGGGTTTGGTATTACATACCATATCCAAAAGAATCCAAAATTACATGGTTTTAATACCATGGAGTGGAGGAAATGTCAAAATTAATATTGGGAAAAAGGGGTTTAAAAGTGAACTGGCCAAGTTTCACGATGGGGTGACGAGCCTTCAACTACTCTGTCAAACTTGGACTTAATATGTGAAACTACTGGAAAGGAAATGTGGAAGGATTTATGGTCCATGAATTAAAATAAAAGATCATGGAACTATCCATGAAAACTCCCTCATCAAACATCACTTACTAGAATAACTTGAATCTCATATGATGGTCCATAGATCACTTTGACAGGCTGTTGTTTCCCTTATGGAAACTTAGAACCTTACACTTTTCTTATGGAACAACTACCAAGATTGACGATTGGTTCCACGGCATGTATTTTTAATTGGCGTTCCATGGACCCGTCTGTAGAAACATGAAACAATACATATTTTTATGAAAACTCTCTAACTTTTTTTATTTAGCTAGAACAATGTCTAGGATAAATTTTATGGTGTAAAAACATCTCCCCTTAGAGATCATTCGTCCCTAAATGAAACTCAAATTTAATTAAAAGGGGAGTCTGTATATCAAACCACTTGGTCGTCGATGCTCGTACTTAACTTGCTACCAGTTCAAACACTTAGACACCAATACAACTGTCACAAATCATGGTACATCTTGGATGCACTAGGATGAATAGAACACCTGGAGCAGTGAGCCTCTCGCAAGATCAATTGTAGAAAGTCATCAACTTGTGGTACACAAATGCGACCACCATACCGAATCACCCCATATAAATCAATAAAAGCCCTGCCAGGCTCTCCAGCTAATACCTGATCACGAAAGGCGACTAAACCTTCATCCTCGAACTGCCGCTACCGAATCTAATCTAACAAGGAAGATCTAGCCTCAACACATGTAACACTTGTATGGAGTCTGCCAAATCAAGTCTAACCAATCGACTAGCCAACGTTGAAACTCCACCGCCAATGGACTCTCTGAAACTGAAAAGGCTGCTAGATTACCCATACTGACCACTTTCTGGCTCAAGTAATCTACCATAACGTTTGCTTTTCTTGGATGACAGAGAATGGAAATGACATAGTCTTTCAAGAGCTCAATCCACCTTCGCTACTTAGAATATAACTCCTTATGGTTCAATATGTACTAAAAACTATGATTGTTAGTAAAGATCTCATACTGGACTCCATACAAATATTGCCTCCAAATCTTAAGCTCAAACAATACCGATGCCAACTATAACTCATGAATAGGGTAGTTATACTCATGGATCTTTAGTTGCCTCGAAGAATAAGCAATAACATAACCCTGTTGCATCAAAACACACCCTAAACCAACACCAAAAGCATCATAATATATTGAGAATCCCTGACCCTCCACTGGCAAGGTCAATACTGGTGCCGAAGTCAATAAGTCCTTGAGCTTTGAAAAGCTCAATTCATAATCACCAGACCACTGAAAGGAAACATCCTTCCTAGTCAAATTAGTCAAGGGCACTACAATCAATGAAAATCCCTCATTAAAAAGATGATAGTACGTAGCTAAACCCACAAAACTCTTTAGAAATAGATGTCGGCCTCGGCCAATCATGAGCCTCCTGAATCTTTGCTAGATCAACTTTAATTCCAGCCTTGGACATGACATGCCCTAAAAATGCTACAGACTCAAACCAAAACTCACACTTTAAGAACTGGCATAAAGTTTGTGTTCTCTCAGCGTCTGGAGAATCAACCTCAAATACTGCTTATGACCAAATTTACTCAGTGAATACACCAAGATATCATTAATAAACACAATCACGAAAGAGTCCAAGTAGGGCTTAAGCACCCTACGTATCAAATCCATGAAAGCTACTAGAGCATTTGTCAATCAAAAGGACATAACTAGAAATTCATAGTGGCCATAATGAGTCTTGAACGCTATCTTAAGAATATCCTCTATCCTAATCTACAATGGAGGGTAATTGGATATCTTGGAGAACACTATGAGTCCCTGAAGCTGATCAAATAAGTCATCAATTCTTGTTATAGGATATTTGTTCTTCACTGTGACTTTGTTCAAATGCTGATAATCGATACAATTCTCATGTACCATCTTTCTTCTTCACAAATAGAACTAGTGCATCCTAAGGTGACACCGATAGAATGGATAAAACCCTTGTATAATAGATCTTGGAGTTGAACCTTCAGCTTCTCAACTCTTCAAGAGCCATAAGATAAGGAGCAATAAAAATGGGCTTAGTGCCCAGATCTAAATCAATAGCAAAGTTAATATCTCTCTCTGGTGGTAGGCCTGGTAGTTCAGTTGGAAATATATCAAGGAAATCAGAAACGACAAGGACAGACTCAGGAGAAGGAATTTTGGCCTGAATATCACGAACATATGATAAGTGTGCCAAATACCCTCTCCCTACTAACCTCCTAGCCTAAAGGTAATAAATAAACCATGTCGGTGCTTGACTACTAGAACCTGTCATATAACAAGATATGAACCAAGTACTACTAAGGTAACGGTCTTGGCATAACAATCTAAAACTGCACGGTGAGGGGAAAACCAATAATGCCCAAAATAACATCAAAGTCAATCATGTCTAAATGCATTAAGTCAGCCCAAGTGTCTTGTCCACTAACAGAAATCATGAACGATTGAATCACCCGATCTACTACTAAAAAATCCCTTATAGGATTAGTGACATGCATAGATATAGATAACACATCATTGGGAAACCCCAAACTGGGTGCAAAATAGGATGACACATATGAACAAGTGGACCTAGGGTTAAATAAGGCTGACGTAGGTATAGAATACATAGAAATCAAACCTATAATAATAGCATCTGAGGTCATAGACTTAGGTCTAGTAGGAACAGCATATAACTAGAAATAATGACCATGACAACCACTACCATGACTACCGCCCCTACCACGATGTCCACCACCGTGATAACCACCCTATGCCCCACCTCCAACCGGTGGAGCCAATGATCTCAAGGGTTGTGTAAACTAAGGAGCTAGCTAAATAGTGTCCCTCTAATGACAAGCTCTAGCATAATGACCCATAAGGTCACACTCAAAACATGGCCTAGATAACCACTCTATCGGGAATCTCTACTAGAACCCATCTGACTACCATGCTACGATGATCTAAATCCTTGCAAATATGGTGCTAGAAAAGGAGATGAAACCTGTAATAATGCCTGCATTGGTGAAACTAACCACGGCCCCTAGAGTGCGACTCACTATAACCTCTCTAATGTCTTTGCCTCTTCTCATTGTGCTGATGCAACTCACTATAAAGGGATTTCATAGATTTATCATGATCAACCACCACTTACAATGGAAAACCATCGAATACTAGCAATGATATAGCCTCACGGAGTCTTTCTCTCAACCCATATGCAAATTTGTGAACTCTCTTCCCCTTTGTAGGAATAACTCCACACCATACTCTAACATCTGATGGAACCAAGCCTAATACTCTGCCACAGTCATCGGTCCCTGCTCAAGATTCCTAAACTCCTTTCTCAGGCACTCCTACTTGTCTCTCGATACAAACTTCCTCATAAAGATCTCATAGAATTCAGCCAAAGTCAACTGGGGCGAGCCTATTGGTCTGCAAACCACAAAAGCTCTCAACCACAACTTTGCTAGACCATGCATCTGATAGGTGGTAAAAGCTACACCATGGATCTTCAATATGCCCATGTTCTTCAACCTCTTTTCACACTCAACAATAAACCCATGTGCATCTTCCCCTAGTACTCCAGTGAACTGAGGGGGATATAATCTCAAGAATCTAGTTAGGAGCTTCTACTCTGAATCTGTCATGGTTGTTTATTCCTCAACTGCAGGAGAAATAATCGGTACTGGGAGGATCTGAGTGGGTGTAGAGATATTTATTGGAACAATATGTGGAAATGGTTACACTATAGGGACTACAGTTGTAGGCTGTGGTGCTAGAATTGTCGACTATGTCCCATCGGTAAGGGGACCACCATAGGCACTGAGTAATGGCCATAATATGTTACAAATATATGGAGAAGGTGCTGAAACAGGTCATGCAGACATTGATGGAGCCTCAGAAGTAGTAGCAAGAGTAGGTACTTCTAAAGGTGCTCTGGCTGTATTCCTTATCGCTGATGAACATATACGAGGCATCTATGAAAGAATGATGAGAATGAGTGAGAATTTTCAAGGAACTATCAAGGATGTACATACGATACATGATTTAAGAGAAAGAGTTATTTTCTTAAATGTCCCTATAGCCTCCCGAAGATAAGAAACAAGTGTCTGCTCGACGATCCGTAAGACTCTACTAGACATTGTCTCTGTGCACTAACACCAACGAACCTAGGACTCTAATATTTTGTATATATGATTGTTCACTCATTCATCCCTCACTTAAGGTTACCAATATCCTCAATAGAACAGGTATCATCAAGTCTCTACAACTAGTAAGTGTGATAAGTTTCAAAAATTGTACTCACTGTCGTACAACGACAGACTCAAGTGCCAGCGGCTATACTCACTTTCAAACAGAGTCAGTCTCAAGTCCCAACATTAATTAGTCAAATGATATTTCCTGGTTCTAGGGTATAAAGCCTAGGCTAAAATAAGTAGAAATAGTATTACCAAGTGCTCAATGTAATGCCAAGCCTAAAATAGTTAAAAGGTCATTAACTTATATTATTATTAGGACATTCCAATTTATTAATTTATATCATTATCTATCATTATTACTAAATCACTGTCTAGCCTCCACGGCTCAATAATCATGTGGTGATGCTGGCTTAGCCCCAATGCACTCTCAATTGAGCCAATGGCCCAACTTCTTATTTAATGCATGTACGGCATATCAATAAGTATATATACATGAAATGATAACCACCTGTGCCCGTACGGGTATCACTGGGTAAATATAAAGTCTTAGGCACCATAAAAATTTGGATGTCGAAGTATATATCAAATGAAGAAATGGACAAAACAACGGTATAGGGTCACTATAACCACCTAGCTACCCAACCCACGGATATTATTTAGTACAATTATTAAAGTTGTTAACCTAGAAATAGCCCCATGGAGCCTACCTATCGTCCGATGATAAGCCTATAAATATTACTTCAACTAATATAAAATAAACTTAGATTTCTCAGAAACTTGTGAAATAGTATTCCATATGTCAATACGAGTTTAACGGTATAAATTATGCTAAGTTCCACACTGGCCTTACAATTAGGCCTAACATGGGCCTACGGGCCAGTTTGTTGGAACTGAAAATAAACTTTTCTATGGGGTTTCCAACATTACCAGGAACTTGTGCTCCAAATATGAGTATAATTCAAGTTTGGGAAGGGATCCAAATCATCCCGGATAGATATGACTACAACGGGGTCAAAGATGCAATCTTTATAGGATTAAACATTGGAATTCAGGGGAGTAACCATGCTATGGGAAAACTATACTCAACGAATGATGAATAATTCAGTAATATATGAATTATGACATGAGTTCATCAACTTCACCACTTGGGGCTATTAATTTAGGAAACTTGGAATTTCAAGAATTAAAACAAAGAAGAAACTTACCCAAATCATTTGAGAATAGAAGGGCAACACTTAGGGATTTCTCTCAACCTTGAATTGATGTTTGGAATGAGTTTTTCACATAGCAATTGGGTAAAACGTAAAGGTTTTGCTGAATAAAGAACTGAGGGTCGTGTAGGGATTTTATAAAGCTTCCAGGAAAATTACTTTATCGCATCGCATCATCAAAGGTAGAGATCACATAGGGTAATGTTCCTGGGCACTGTATTCACATGAATATGCTACGCGATCGCTTAGAGTAATTGGGAGAGGCTGCATCGCGATCACGTGAGGACCACTTTGCGATTGCAAAGTGTAAACTGGAATCTTAATTGAGATCGTATGGGTACTCTTTGCGATTGCAAAGAGTACATTACCTACACCAGTTGCAGGTTTTGACAGCAGAATCAAAGAGAAGGAAATACTTTCAATCAACACCCGAAATGCATTTGGCATCCAATTTATGCAAACAAACTATGCACGCACACTCAAAATGACATTTCAGGCTCAACGGTGCAGTCAAAATAAAAATCTGAGGTCGTTTCAGGAAAATGCTGACAAAATCAATCCTTAGGCTTAAAATCATAAAATTTCCAACAATACCTTGAAAATACAACAACAAGTCTGAGAAATGGACCAATACCTCCATTAGCCTAAAATCACCATTCTGGAGTTGATAGAAGCATTAGAATTCCAATCCGACACTCTAAACACCAAATTACCACCCCAAGCTAAAAATTAGGCCTTAAAGTTAATTAAAATCCACAAATGATCACAAATTGCAAATGAAAACTCTGAAACACAAACTTAAGGTCAATCCTGAATATTTTTTACATTCGGAAGTTAAAGGAACAATCAGAATCTAATTCCGAGCTTGTCTTGAAAGAAATTTGACTTTAGTCAACAAGTGATTAGTTTTAAGATCTAAAACAGTCAATTTGAGATATTTCTCAATCGAGCTTCCAGGGAACTAAACTACCATTTCTAGTAAGTCATAAATTACTTTGGGTAGCTACTGAACACTCAAGAATGCAAAATGTCATGTATTTTGCATAAATGACCATTAGGTTCATTGCAAATTTAATCCCAATGATAATATTTAATCACTTAGTAGTTATTTTCGAAAGACATAAAAGTAAATAGGGGGATTGTTTATTAACATGGTGTTCTTACCAATCGAATTTAAATGTACATTGATGTATTTTTCAAATGGATTACAGTAATGATAAAACCTAGGATTATGGTACCAAGTTCCAATGAATCTTCAGATTATAAACAGAAATGGTTTTGCAATCTTTCCTAAGTGTAGTATTATCTATAGTAACAGTGCTATTTATCTATGTGTTTTTAACCTATAATCTAAATCTCTTTTACACCTTTTTGGTGTTTAAAAGAGTGAAATATTCAATCATATTAACTCAGGATAACTATTCTCATTACATCAATAATCATTAGACAAGGGTTATCACCCCAAATTTCTTAACATAATCTCATCTCCCAGTTTTAAACACAAGGTTAGTACTAGTTAAACCTTGGCATGCTCTAGTGTTTTCAATCACTTAAAATCCATTGAATTGTAGAGATTATGTGTTCATACACTTAGTCAGATGCAAGAATAGTGTTATAATTAAAAATCCTAGTTTTTCTTTACCTATGAATCCCACAAACCTAGAGTTGGGTTTAGCTACTCATGATCGTCAAAACACAATAATAATAAGAAAACTTAATAAGCGTCATACCAAGAAAATAATCTTCAAACTGGTTGTAGGTAATAATCAATGATCACAAATTCTTACACTTGTGTTCTTGTAGCAAAGAAAATAATAAGGACAATAGTATGAACTATCTTATGAAACTGTGTTATAAAAAAACCTTATTATTTCTACATAATAACCTAATACAGATATTTATTGTGCATTGGTACAAGTGTAATATTTGAAACTTGGAACTAATTTCTGTCATCTTTGGGCAGGACCTCGGACGAATTGTATGCACCCAGATGAGCCGTCCCATCTTTCATCTATCTTCTATTTTGAACAATTCATTTTTGCTTGGACGGAACCTAGTTGGACGAGATATCCAAGTTTGGACCATTCATCCAATTCTTTGTCTCTTCTTGATTAGCATTTCAGACTGTACCTTTAGAAGGTTCCTCCAAGACCAGACAAACCATCTATTTTTGGATGATGACATTCTTTCTTATATAGTTGATTTTCTCCTAGATGGCACAACTTGGGTGAGTCGTCCAGGTTTGGACGAAATATCCAAAAATCCTTTAAAACTCTATTTTTCCCTGCAATTGCTCCAAAGTTTAGGACACCAAGTTTACCTTGCAACTACACAAAAAACACATGAAATCATAAATAAGTTATTCAAAAACATGCAATTTTTTCATGGTTTTAAGTGCAATATGTGACATAAATGCAATCACATCATAAGCAGCAAGATAATATAAATATTAATGCTTTAAACACCCCTACAGGATTTAATTCAGCACAATTGATCATTTGGCATTGCATTATATTGGCTAACTATTTTATTTATTAACTACACTTTTGAGAAAAAGCTGAAAGACCTCTTAAAAGGCTTGTACCACTTAAAACTACAACAGTACATACTTATAATTGATTTAACAATCTACTTTCCCTCATAACAAAGAAATCCCTTGCACATAGAGATTAATTTATCATATGACTAGGAAAATATTAACTCACACTCAGAAAAAGATCTATCATGCATATAATTTCAAAAAGCTTGCCCTTATCAACTCGAACCTAGCTTTCAGCAAGTTGAGCTGTTTGTTTGGCTTGTAATGAAGGGTTAAGTGTTGCTAGGGCATAGTTTGGGAACTTAGTGACTGACTCAGTTTATTCCTTCACCCTCATTTTCCTTCTTCATTTTTCGTTTATCAATTCTTTTCTTCTTTTTCTTTTTATCTTTCTTTTAACGCCTTAGCCTCAAAAAAATTATTTATGAACACCTATCCTCCTCCCCTTTATATATATATTTTTTATAAGAAGGATTCATGGTAGCCTCCCTCAACCTAATTTCAAATTTAGGTTGACGACATATTATTCACTACCGGACATAGGCCAAGACAGGATGTTACCCTGCATTATCTCATGGTGTTTTCTAGCATATCCACCCTTAACCTAGGTTACAATACATAAGTTGAGGTGCACAATATCCAATAGAGAACTAGGGATGCACAACTATTTTTTCATTTTTGAGGATCATTATATGGTTGGTTTCAGAAAGATGGTTATGCGGATCAACTAGGAAACTCAATGTGTTTTTGGAGACTCTTTTTAGGCTTTAATGACTAAATCAAAGAAGGCTTAGGATCATTTTCAAATCAACATACTTTCTATTTAGCTAAAATTACATCAGCGAAGTTCTAGATATCACATACACAAAATGATTAGACTAATTGTACTCACCCACACTTTGCAAGTAGACAATTCATATCAATATAAACTTGTAACATAGATAATTTAAGTTCTACAAATGCAGTCAGCATCACGTATCTTTTATAGCACATAATTTAATATAGTTAACACTTAACCTAAGCTTACGAATTTCTTATAATAAATTTTTTTTACATTGGGGTATCAATGTTTAATACAATACATTAAAATATAAAACTACTAAAATAATCACATAAAAACTATGACCTAAACATGCTTTTTCTACTCGATAGCATGTCCGAGGGAAAAGAACATTGGCAACAAAAATCCTCAAATAGACAAAAACAAAAATTAAAAAATAAATAGGTACTACCCCCTCCCACACAAAGCATTTAACTGTCCACAATGAAAATACAAATGAAACATAATTGAAATATAAGGGATGTGTACAATA
>JBDJHY010710895.1:5128-15762 GCA_039654485.1 Withania somnifera | reverse complement strand
TAATATATATATATATATATATATATATTGTTTTAGATGTTTGATAGATTTGATTTGATTCGAAGTTTAAGAACGTAAAAAATAATTTTAAATTATGTAAAATATATTAAAATTTTATTTAATAATATTATCTTAAATATGTCATGCAAATATTTAGAATTGAATAAATTACCAAGAAGTGAAAGAGGCATTTTTTAAAATTAAATTTTATGTAGTAAAATCTACCTTATTTGAAATAAATAGAAAATATTGATATTTAGAAATTTAAAAGTAATTTAAGACTTTACCGTTTAAGAATATATTATTAAAAAGTGAGGTTTAAGCATTTTTAAAGAAACATACTTTTAAACACACTTTTTAAAAGTTCAGCCAAATATTTATTATTTTTGAAGTTACTTATTAATTTAATTAGCCCAATACAAATCGTGTCACACTAAAAAATACTATTCAAAATAATTTAATTTTGTTTTTCCTTGACTACATGTAATAAAAAAAAAGCATTTTAAATTTGAACAAACAAAAATCTCAAAAGTTCTTACACAATAAAACGTGCACTTAACTTATGTATATATTAACCTACTTCAATAAAATAACAAGGAATTTATATACATCTATTAGAAAGAACAAATTTCACCACCTAATTAAAACATACATATAAATATATAGAAAAATATTAGGAACAAAATTCAAATAAGTGAAGTTGAAAGATTAAATAGGGGGAAATTAAATAGACCTTTTCTTTTAATGACATGTTTTCAGTATTTTTGCTCATCGAAATATAGATGCTGAATAATGGAAGGATCTCCACACGATGGACAAATCATAGTTTTGAGGGCTTCTATATTTGCTATAATTTTTTCAAAGTAAATTTGTAAAATAAAAACTTTTAAACCTGAAATATATGGGAAAGAATCTAAATTATATCATATTAATCAACAATATTAACACAATTTTTTTTTACTAAAAAGTAACAATTAATATAATACTAAGCATTATATCTTTTTAAATGACATAAATAAATATTATATCTCAAAATAGTCCTCCCTATCGGATCGAAGTAGGAAAAATAATTTTTAACAATTCAAGCAAATATAAAAGATATCGATCTAGATCATAAACTAAAATTTCTAATCAAATTTACTTGATTTACTGTAATACTCAAACACTTTTAATCAAGTAGCTTTTTTTTTTTCCTAAGAATTTTTCTCTTTGATGAAAACTTTCACCACCTAAAATATTAAAAAAAAAAAAAAAAATAGCAAAGGCTCACCTTTAAGCCTAACTGATGAGTGATTTCTCTCCGAACAAACTATAACCCAACATCCATAAAGGAAAAAAGAACCAATTTTCGTACATAATATATGCAGTCGTGGAAGAAAATAGGAATATTAATGTTAGGGCATAAAATAGGGAAACATTTTTATTTAAACAAAAATGGAAAGATAAACCTTCGATATTTTTGATTACTTCATCTGGAGGCAACATGCTTGGTTGATCGAATTTTTAATTAAAAATTTTCAACTAAAAAAAAGAACATCAGAAAAGAATCCATTGTTAATCAACATTTTTATCACCCTTCATTTAACATATTTTATGGACTTTTTTTTTAATTTAGTTATGAGACAATTTAAAGTAAAGTTTGACTAAAGAAAAATTTCTATGTTCAAAAATTGTTTTCCAGTACTTGAAATTGCTACTGCAGTTGGTGGAGTCCATAAGGGATCTCCATATATGGCTGCGCAAGGCAAATTGAGGGTTTATTGATTGAATCAGTTGTTAGGATTTTTATAGCGTAGTGTTTTAATTGAAGTAGAATTGTATTGTAATTTTAGTTCTTATTTTATAGCTTTATATTTTTACAGCTTATAATAATTATAATCTGATAATTAATTAATAATTTTTTAAAAAATAGTAAACAATCGTTTTGTCTATTTTGATATTTTTTAATGAATGGTAAGTCCTATCAATATTTTTTAAAGGCCTTTATACTTTTAATATAATTTAGATATATTGTCCTTCTAAAATTGAAACTGGTTCCCTATTTTTCACTCTATTGTTACTTATTGTCTTTATTTCTTTTAATTATAACAACGACTAAATATATATTTCAGTTTCTATATAATACTTAATAGTTTCTACCAAAGCTAATTAGCAAAGTACTGTCATGTTGTTGTCATGATCTGATTTCTTAGGTCATGATGGCACCAAGAATTTCACCTTTAGGCAAACCAACCCCGCATCCCAGAACGACAAGTAACATGCCACCACCAACTGAAGCATGTACAATAAAGACAAGCAGGAGAATATAAGGTTAAAGCCAAAAGAGAGAAAAGAGAAAGTAAAGTATATGTAGATATACAGAAATTATACCAATCCCACGAACTGTATCACAGTACAAGAGCTACTACCAAGCTACAAGAGTACAACGATTCAAAAGATAAATACAATCTGTCTTGAATAATGTAAAATAAAATAGCATCCAAAATGAGGAGGACGGTTCACTCTGGTTGTCAAGAGCTCACCATATATCTCGATATCCAAGAAGAATGCACGAAGAATCATCTACGGCGACAACTCACAACTTCATCTACACCGGGAAAGATGAAAAAATATAGTATGAGTATTAATTTCCAAAGCAACGAGAACCCGTAGGCATCGTAGACCAACTGGACGCTCAATTAGACATAAAAGCAGTAAATAGCAGATAAGGAAGAAAATAAATCACAGAAGACAAGGAATATATTTGTGAATAGGCAAAATTGACTATAAATAAAGTAGAAATAAAAGGGAATACAACAAGGATCTAACTATCAACAATAATAGGAGAATTTAGATAAAGTATTAAAGACATACTTGAACCCTTGCAACAATGATAAAGTAAGGGTGTAAAGAAGGTCACTGTACCAATAACCTCAATAAAAGATGGAGGGTAAAAAATTAATCTAGATAAAATTCCGCACAAATTAGCTTACTAGATAAGGTTAGTCCCGAAATAACTGCCAAATGATCACCATGAAAAGAGAAATAGAAAGTAACAAGTTAGTTACAAATAAAACCTTATCGTGCCCCATAAGCAAGGAAGATGCAATCAAGTCAAGTTCACATGCTGGCCCCCGCATAAAATCAAAAGGTACATCTATGAAAATAAATTCAAAGAGTAACAAAGGCATGATGCAATAGTGTCATGTGTCTCAATAGTATTGTATGCACCCCCTTCTGGCTTTCTGGCCCACAAAAGCAGGACCAACAGGAGTCTTTGACAGGTACCTCTTTGTTAGTTGCATCCCAAATTGGCAGCCCATGGAGGCCTTCACTACATACTATCTCATAATCTCATAACTAAAAGTATCTCAGAATCAGAAGTATCGGGGATAATTTATGTACTCGAGCATCAGTCAAAAACTCAATTTTCATACCCGACTATGTCAGGGTTTAAAATTAGGTAATACATAATACTCAGTATCCAATATTGGGCTGCAACTATAAGTGTTAGCAAGGTTATTGTACTCGGTGCCAGGTTTAAAGTAGGTACTAAAATGATTAGAAAAATATAAGTACCGGATGTCCAATCAATAATCGGGCCTAGAACAAGTTAAGAAAAATCATCTAATAACATTTATTATCAAATATCCCTTTTATAAATCAAGATTGTATTATCCAATAGTATCAAACCTTTCCCATCAACTTTCATTTATTACAAATCCCATAATGGTTCCAATCATCAATATTTGAAAATAGGCTTTCAAGAACACGAAAGATTTCAAAATCAACGATACTAGGTCCTTAGTCATAAGATATTAGAAACCAATACGTAAAAATTCATATTCCATGATGATGACATGCACAATTACAACTAATAGATCATAAATAGTCTTATCGGTCCTGCACAAGCTCAGATAATCATTATAGAAATAAACAATCATCGATGTGCGGGAGTAATGAACATTTCAAAAGTCTCACCATTTATGTTGTAGAGGTACTATACGACTAACTCTAGGACACAAAGGTAATCTAGTGTAATATCAAAATATCAAAGTGAGAGTAAAGGAATTGAACTAGAATAAGCAAAAAGGGTCAATTGTACCTATCCTAAAAACTCAACCAAAGAATGCTAAATAATACCCTTAAATCCAATATAATTCAAGTCTAATATCTGTAAGTGATAGACTATATGACCTTTGAAGATAAATCTCACAACATCGAAAATCAACTCAAACTACTCCAAAATGCTCTATTTAATCCTGAATGACCATGAAACTAGAACAATATAATCTACATGTTAAAAGGAATCCAATGGTACCCATGAATCTAAAATTCTAATCGGGATCAGAAAATTAATGACCAATTTGGTCCTTTACTTGATTTTCAAATTTTCCGTATTTAGAGATTCTAATTAGTTGTTCGAAGTTATTTAAGACTTACTGGGACTATTAGTTAGGTTCCCCGAGAGTTCTATAACCTGTTATCTCATTTTTTCTATTTTAGAGGTTAACCTTGAAATGGTGGAACTTGAGAGTTATTTCTTAGTAAATGAGCTTGGAATCAAGTTTTGAAAGCTTTGTTAGCTACAAAATACTGACTTTGGTCAAGGTGTACCTTAAGCTTGTGTTCCGGGGTGTTCGTTTTGATTTTGAGATATTTTATGGAAATTTGGTTTAGCCAAACCTCATTTTCGAGCCTGGGTGGTCTTTTGGTGATGGAAGCTTTAGAATTTCAAATTGGAATTTCGATGATTCAATAAGCTTTGAAATGGTAAATTTAGGCTATTTTGACCCTTGGTTTACTTCCCGAGGTGTTAGAGCTCGTTTTGGGATTGTTTGTCAAAATTTAGAAAATTTCTCCTTTCGGTTATTTTGGTTCTGGGTCATTTCTGTGCAAATGACCTCCCATGGTCGTTTTGTTAATTTTGAGTCCGAAATATATTTTCACTCAAAAACATAATTGGTTTGTTGATGTTGGACTCCGTGTCGATTTCATTCCTTTTTTTGTGAGTTTTGCTGATTCTAGGTACTCAGGTGTCACGACCCGATTTTACGGATCATAATTGCACCTACTATACCTTTAGTACGAGAACCAAACCCCGTAGTCTGAAGATGAAGCAGAGGACTACTACATTAAATGTGGAAAAATATCAAAAGTCAAAATAAAGTAATAGTCACGAAATTATTTAAGAAAGAAACAACCACCCAAAAATTTAGTATCAGTGTCAAACGAACCACTACGTACAGAATGATGAAGACTGAAATAAATATAGTATCAACATGTCTCTGAAATACAATGGAGATCAATAAAACATAAGTATGAGAGAGGTAGGATCAAGCTGGATGCCAAGCTCAGACTAAAATAAATATAGTATCAACATGTCTCCAAAATACAGCGGAGATCAATAAAACATAAGTCTGAAGAGAGGCAGGATCAAGCTGGATGCCAAGCTCACCCTGAATCTCCAATGTGAATAGAATCCGAATGAGCAGCGACCTGTGTATCATGAACGGGAACCTGTACTCAGATCTATACAAGTGCAAGTGTAGTATAAGTACAAGTCGCAGAAGCAACCTGTACCCAGTAGGATTTGAGGGCCCACTGAGCACATAACAATAATAAAAACAGTAAATAATAGAGTATAAAAAAAAGGTCAAAAAAGCAAATAGTACAATACAAAAAAACTAGCAACTCAAGTACGAAACAAGTGTCAGACAGACTTATAGTGCTATATAATCACATAACAAGATCACAGGTAATGGAAGAGAACGTACCCGACATCCTTACAACAACATATGTGAAATATAACAAAAATAACGAAAATCAAGGAAGATAAGAGTAGAACATGATTGGTATACCGTTAACCTCAAGTGAAAGGCTGAATAGATGAATAAGATTTTAAAGCACTAATCCCACACAACATGGAACAACAAGTAACCAACAAGGACAACTAAACAGTAATACAAATATAAAGTAAATAAGTAAACGCTGACAATTACCCCAGAAAGAAGTATAGAGTACGCCAAAGAAACACGCTCATCGCAGGCCTTACATCTCAGCCAGGGTACACTGAAGAAAATAAGTGTAGAAAGTAAACACAATGCATGAAGTAACCATCCTGTGCACGCATCTCTTCCGGTACCCGTAGGTCCAATAGGAAGAACCCATGGAAGGCTACCCTAAAAGTTCCTAGTGTATCTTATCCCCCATACTCCACATAACCCCCCTCCGTGTCGGGTAGAAGCTCGGAGGCAAGTCTATGGAGGTGCATCACAACGTACAAATCTAACGTCATCATATCTCCACATCCCAAATCACAGAGCCTCAAGGGTCCTAATAGTCTAGCATCTATTTCCCATATCAAAAGTCTGGCGTATTATGTCGAATATCAATCATACCGCTAAGCACAACTCAACAAATCAAGGCTACAAGCCTGTATATCATCATATCTGATCATAACCATCAATAAATCGGGTACCACCATGTATCTATAACCAGATAACCAGTAATGCCATAAGTGTCAAAAGCTGTACTCACTGTCGTATGATGACAGACTCAAGTCCCAGCGCTGTACTCACTGCCAATTCTGGGTCGTACTCAAATGTCAGCATTAATTAAGTAAATGATATTTTTCCCCGGTGTCAGGAAGGAAAGCCTGGACTAAAACAAGTAAACATGGTGTTACTGGGTGCTCGATTCCATGTCGAGTCTAAATCAGTAAAAAACCAATTACTTATATTACAATAAGTATTTCGGTTTCTCAATTCATATTATGAATCATCATCATTATTATCATAATCTTTCTTTAGCCTCCATGACTCAAAATCAAGTGGTGATGCCCAACCCTAATATACTCTCATCAGAGCCTTAGGCTTGGTCTCTCTGTGTCATGAATACACACCACGTCAATAACACATATAAATCATATATAAATATGGGATATCCACATTCTATACCCTACTCGGGTATCTATAATCAGAAGCTTAAGTCTCGGGCCCCAT
Source organism: Withania somnifera (assembly GCA_039654485.1). Taxonomy (NCBI): domain Eukaryota; kingdom Viridiplantae; phylum Streptophyta; class Magnoliopsida; order Solanales; family Solanaceae; genus Withania; species Withania somnifera. Next base: position 8,779 of record JBDJHY010710895.1, on the reverse strand, counting down.
ATCACTCGGGGGCCAACATATTATTATCAACATAGAACGGAAGAAATAACAGTACTGGGTGCTATACGACCTAGCTACCCAACCTAAGGACGCTAATTAGTATAATTATTAAAGCTATAAACCCAGAGATAGCCCCACGGAGCCTACCGTCGTCCAACGACAAAGCTTTGCAATAACATGAATCGTACTTCAACTGATATCAAATGTGCTCCAAATGATCTGAAACTTACGCTAATGAATTCTATATTAATACGAGTCTAACAGCGTATTTTATACTAAGTTCTAGATTGGGCTCAAAATCGAGCCTAAAACTGGCTTACGGGGCCCCCTTGCGGAAACTGCAAACAAACTTCACTATGGGGTTTCCAACGCTGCCAGGAACCCGTACTCCAAATTTGAGCATAATGCGAACACAGGAAAGGCTTCAAATCAGCCCGGACAAATTTGACCAAAAAGGGGTTAAAGGTTCAATCTTTACAATTATAACGTTGGAATTATGAAGAATTACTGATCTTAGGAGCAATGTATATCTAATTGACGCAAAAATATATGAAAATAATTGAGTTATGGGATGATTTCATCAACTTCATGTTTCAAGCCATTAATGGAGAAAATAAGGTAGAAGAAGAGAAGGAAACATACCAAATTCATGTAGAAATCGATGAAGAGCGTTGAGATGGATTTATTTTGTTTTGAAATGATATTTGGGAATGTATTTGTCACCCTAGAATTGAAGGAATTGAGTTTTGGAAGAAATAAAATGAAATAGGGTGGCTGCAGGAATTTAAGTTGCCAGTCGCGTTTCATCGCGATCGCGCAAGGCCAGCGCTATCGCGTTGAAGGAACCTGACAGGCATCGCAATCGTGCCAAGGTACCACGATTGCATAGAAGAGTGTTCCTAAAACCTATCACGATCATGCCAAGGTACCGCGATCGTGCAGAAGGGGACATCTTTCTTCATTGCGATCGTGCCTTAGGGGCCGCGATCACACTGAAGGGAATCTGCACTAGTTGCAGATTCCAATTGCAATTTTCCAGGATTTGCAACCAGGGACTCGGGGATCAAAAGGAGTCCGATTTTGACAAACCAAATATGTAAAAAACATTTAAATAACATTTTGGACTCAACAAAATTGACAAAAATGAAATCTGAGGTCATTTACTCAAAATAACCTCTGAAGCCAAATGGAGCCAAAAGCGCATTTCTCCACCAACACCCCAAAAATGTAACGACAAGCCCAAAAATTATAACAACACCTCCCCTAGCCTAAATTCATCCTTTTGGAGCTGCTGGAAGCATCAGAATTCCAATCCGACACTTCAAACAATCGAATTACCACTCAAGCTCCACTTTAGGCCATAAACTTAACTAAAATCCACAATTCAGCATATCTTGCAAATGCAATATCCGAAATACAAACTTAAGGTTAATCATAACTTTATTTGGTATTTCGGAGCTAACGAAACTGTCGAAATTAAATTCCAAGATCATTTTGAAGGAAAGTTGATTTTGGTCAACGAGTACTTAGTCTTAGGCTCTTAAATAGAGAAATTGAGATATTTTTCAACCGAGTCACCAGGGATCTGAATTGTCGGTCGCAACAAGTCATAAATGACTTGGGGAAACTATTGAAATGCTCTAGAATATAAAATATCACATATTTATCATAAATGACCATGAGGGTCATTACACTTCTTGAGTTATCCGGGTTCATTTTGAGACCGTTTGTGGAAAGTTGGAAAATTGTTCCTTTAGTTGATTTTGATTTTGAGGTCCTTTTCATTTAAACAACCTCTCTTGAATTTTAGCTTGATTCTTGATTTTTATTCCGTTCTCATCTGGGTGTGGTTGTTTTTTAGCATTAGTGAGCTATTGTGAGCATTGCTACTCACTTTTCGAGTATGTTCTCGTTCATTTTTCACAGTGATCTCTAATTGCATGTTTTTCCTTATAGAGCAAAGAGTTTCATGACCAGTCGAGGACCCTTCAGTGGTCAAATTGAGATCAAATTCAAACCACAAATTCCTTGAGCTGAGGGCTTCGTACCGGTGATTTGAGTTATTTTTTTGGGCCTCAGAGCCAACTAGCCCATTTTCCAACCCCGTTCACAATTTGTAATGTATCTCTTGTTCTTCATATTTTAATACCTAGAATCATAATTTGATAGTGTTGGGTGATTTTGTTGTGTTTAGATATCCAGGCTTGTGCTGCACACATTTTGAGGATTCTCACCGGCGCATAGGTAGGCTAGGTTTACTTTCCTTATAGACTGGGCTACTGTATTGTGCTATTGATGTGGCTCACTATGTGGGTGGTTGTTAGGTTGATCGCCTTGATTTAGATAAATTTTTATTCTTGTATTGGCTTTCATGGGTCCTGTAGAGGGACTTAGAAGGCGTGGGTTATATATGATTGTGCTGGTCTTACTGGGGTTGCCTTGGTCCTTTTGGCTATGTTTGAGCCCTTATGATGAGCGATTTAGATTAGTTCTTAGCTAGTGTACTTTGGACAATCCTAGTTTGATAGTTCCTCCTTATTTGTCTTTTATTATTGTTGCACTGCAATCATGCATCTTTACCGCGATCGTGTTAAATGAGGAAAAAATGGAAATGGCGCGATCACATCTGGATAGAACATTTATGTATAAATGGAAATATTAGGAAATTACCACGATCTATAGGAGTATGATCACGCAAAAAGGAGGAAAAGTTAAATTACCACGATCGCTCTGAGCACCTAGAATCTGCAGAAAATTCTACAACAACAAAACTTCTAAACGAAGACACAAAAATTGACATGGAGTCCAATTATAACAAACCAAAAATGCATTTTGAGTGAAAAACATATTTCGAACTCAACAAAATTGATGAACTGACCAATGGAGGTCGTTTGCATGAAAAGGACTTAGTAACCAAAATCAACCAAATGGAGCAATTTTCCAACTTTCCACAAATGATTCAGAAATGATACCATACACCTCGAGAAGTAAACCATGGGTCAAAATAGCATAAAGTCACTATTCCATAGCTTGCGGAATCATCAGAATCCCTATCCAATGCTCCGATCACCAAAAGACAACCCAGGCTCTAAAATGGATTTAGCTGAACTAAATTTCCACAAAATAGCTCAAATCAAAACAAAAACCCTACAACACGAGCTTGAGGTCCATCTGTGCCAAACTAGGCATTTCTAAGCTAATGGAACTATCGAAATTCAATTCCGAGCGCATTCACTAAAGATTCACTCTCAAGTTCCACATTTCAAGGTTAAGCCTCCAAAATAGGAAAACTGAGATAACATGCTATAGAACTATCGGGGCACCAAACTAATGGTCCTGGAAAGTTGTAAATGACTTGGGGAAGCTAACTGGAAGCTCTAAACCCAAAAAAATCTAAAAGGAAAGCAAATGACCAAATGGGTCATTACATATGGAGGCATGAACATGATGAAACTACATCACTAATTTGAGAAATTCCCCAACTTCACACACTTATAGCATCCTCAGCGAGAAGCACCCTAATGAGATGGCCCATTTAAACTAGAGTGACCACTATGCTTGAATACCCTATTTCTTAAAGTCTGGCCTGTACTATGTCTATGCTATACACAATAGGACTTGGATGGACACCATTTGAAATTTAGAATGTAG
>JBDJHY010710785.1:0-15762 GCA_039654485.1 Withania somnifera | reverse complement strand
CATGTCTCTTGTTGGTACCATTCTTGCACTTGCTGTATTTTCTATTAGCTTAACTTGTTATTGGTTTTATATTCTCTTATTGCTCCTTCCTTGTGTTGGTTACGTTGAAGCTCCAGGTATATGTTGCGTTTGGTCATGATTTTCTTATGGCCCAAGTTATGTGTGTTATACCCTAAAAGTTGACTTTCAATCGTTGTCGACTATATAGCCCAGTGCTGTAGACACTCTCTATCCTAGTGGCCTAGCTCAACACACTCATAAAAACTCCAGGACCTGCTCTGACTAGGACCACAAACTGAACTACACTGGACACCACTACCCTGTGAACCTAAAGATGCATCCCTGACAGGTTATCTACTCTGAGTACCTTTGCCTCTATCTGCTGACTGGGAAAAGGTCTGAATAGGATGACTGGAATGACCTATCTGGATCTTTTGTTGCCATTGAAATCTCTATCTATCATACCATTAATTATAGTTCAGGTATCACTAGAACCATTTCGAGAACTCAAAGGCAAAACTAGATGAGCTTGGCCTAAACTCTGGCATAGCCACCCAGTGTCAGAGGGTCCGTAAGGGTATTTAATTCGACATATAAAATTCTCATAAAAAGGCTAACTACTGGAAAAATAGTCAAGACAAAAATGCGGAAGATCCTTCTTATCCCATATACATATCTCAGTGATACCCAAGTTCATCCAAATAGGCAAATCAGAGCCACCGTAAAAGTTTAATTGCTACCATGTAGGCAATACCCATAAATTAGAGTGATAGAGAGAAAATAAATCAGGTGGTGTGAGAAAGTAGCTCAACACTGCATTTTCAGTCGTTGATACATATAATGTAGTTACAGGAAAACCAATTCCCGATTATTACACTGTGAAACTCATGCTACCTATTAAAAATATTAATGTATGCTGGCAATAGAGAATCAATCCGTAGACTAAACTAGTCTAAGGCTTGTAACTGGAATCCATAGAAATGGTGCCAAGTCCTAGTCACAAGGTACACCAACTCCTAGCCCAACTATGGTCCCAACCAACGAGCGCTCGCATCAAAGTTGCTACAACTAGCCAAAAGACACCTATTAAAGCTAAGCACACACCCATACAGGGGAAAACATGAATTTGTCACAGTTCAGGACAATACAACTGACTCGTAGGCTCGCACCGAGATAGGGTACAACATCACCAAAAAGGAATGATAACTATCAAGTAAAACTATACTAAGCTATCTATAGGTGTAGCACATAGAACAATCAACCTGCCTAGATAGGGTCTAAAGTCATCAACATAAACCAGAGGATAACTACTAAGCTCTAACCACTAGTATAATCTCCTTCCGAACCTCACATATTCCAGAGTCAGCGTGAAACACTCAGGAGGGATGTTTATCCTAGGGAATTATAATAAATGATAGCTAAATAGGCCTTAGTCCAAGATAACCACAGCAATGGGGCTCTAAACTAGTAACCCATCCCCAAGCTAGCAATTTTCCAAGCATAGACAATAGTAAATACCCAATCTGAAAGAAGTAAGTCGTAGCCTACCTGGACCCCATAATAACCTTGAAAATCACGCTGAATATTCAAAGAATCATAAATGAAGCTCAAAATAGCATGAATCGAACAAAAAAAATCCACATGTAAAGATGAGTACAACAAGATCCAGACTGCTATATAAATAGTAGGGTCGTAATCCAAACTAAAAATGGTTCTGTGAACCCTCAGCTAAAAAAATAGAATATTTATACCGCCATGTAGATCGCAGCTAATAGGTCGTATGGTAAAAAAATAGGTTTCAAACCAATGGTAGAAAATGAAAATATAATCCTGAAAGTTTATATAATATAGGAGACTCTATGATTAAAGAAAAATCAAAAAATTACTCGATAGAAATGATAGTAGAACAACCATGCACCAATCCCGCTGATCAAACCTATAATTAAAACCCTAATTAAATTTATTTTGTTAATTTGGAGAAGAATTGAAAGAAAACTAATAATGCAGGTTTTCCTAAACGACAAACAATATAAGTACAACAAAGACGTTTATGTACTATATATGTAGTACTAACATATATATGTACAATGTTATCAAGGGATATATATGTGACAGTATCGTTAAATAGAAATAATTATGTCTCGAAGGAATCTTTTAATTTAAATAATCTTTATTCCTCTCGAATTTTAAATGTTTGAGTATCGTATAAATTCATTACAAAATATTTATAATATTTTAAAGTTACTAAAATTGGTATAAAATTATTTCTAATAAACCTACCCCTGGAAATACTAACTTTCCAACATAATGTGATACACTATCTCTGATAAAATATTAATAGCTTAAAACCTTTCACAAAATAATAATATATGAGACCAGATTATTCAAAACACTATTTCATAACCTTTTCAATATTTTAGGAAGATGCTAAAAATAACCTTTATTTTTATTAAAGAAAGGGAAATAATTACTATTTAAATTAAAATGATTTAATTTAGCAGTACCACGCCATAACTGAAAGCCCCGGAATTCGAACTAAAAAGTCCCTATAGACTAAAGTCCACGCTTATGAGCTAACATAATTGTCTTATTTCAATTTTCAACACGTTTTCGATGAATTATTCTCAAATTATCCAATGTTAAACTTGAAACTCCAAAATGGGGAACCCAGATAAACATGACAAAACTGCTGGAACTATCAGTCCCATAAAATCACAAATGACTTAGCTTAGTTACAAGAATTCTTTAAATACAAAAAAATATAAAAATACGAATATAACCCTGAAGGTTATTACAAGGATTCGTTTGGATTCTCGTGCAAACAAATCATATATGCAACCATACTAATTTTGACATTCCAAACTCAACAAAACCATTAACACACGCATATGATATTTTCTTGACTCGATACTCACTTAGGGTCCATCTTAACTAAAAATATCAAAATGACCTAAGTTTCCTGAAATCGATACTCACACCCCGATCTCACCCTCTAGGCGGGACCGGCATCCTTAGATACTAAGTTTTCATATCATCCTCAGAAGAACCACTTGGATCATGCATATCTATACTCACTTGGATCATGCATATCTATACTCATACCACACAGCGGAAGCAATAACAATAATATCACAAGTGTAATGGACACCTCATAGTAGTCAATAAATAGTCTGGATAAAAGAATAGAAAAACTCTAGTCTTAAAACCCATATGTCTAAGTCTAAAAGCCTCTACTCGCTAAATAATGGACTGATAGCACAATAATTCACTAGCTAGTCTCAAACAAATAAAATAATAAATAATAAATTTAAAGTCCAAACTCTAGATATATAAGTAAGTAAAATAACTCCACGCCTTGCCCTCGAATCAAGTGAGGACTCACAATCTGCTAATCTTCTAAAAGTGCAACTATGTCAACCATGAATGTTCGGGAGGTTGGAAAATGTGCACAAGGGTTAACACGTACAACAAGAGTAGAATTAGCACACAAAACACGTATTGAGTATGTGAGCAGGTATAAAAATAGGCTATACAACAGTAAATGAGAAGTGTTATGAAATGCATGAACAGTTAAATCATCTTCAGCTCTAACTCACCTAAGCATTTTAACAATTTATAATAAAACAGTTAAAAATCATTATTTCAAATAAACTCAGTTAAACAGTTTAATTCATTAATTTTTAACAAATGCTAAAGACTTAGTTTAAAACATTCTTTCACTTTCTTCCTTTCAAAATCGTTTACTTCTTTTCAAATAGTTAACTTTACTACTGCGTGGGAGTTTTTATAACCGAAATACATCATACATAAAACATGAGGGATACATCTATCCCCATGCAGAAGGTCCCTTATACCTTGTTAAAGGGTTTGATCACTATAGCTACTCTAGTGGATCCAACTAGACTATCACCAAAACATTTATTGGGCCAAAAGTAGTTATAAATATCAACCCTACATTAGGCTATGCAAATTTGGGTATTGGGACCTTCATTTCCCACCCTCGGTCCTATTAAAATTATTATTTTTCTATTCACATTCATCTTTCCCATGACTAGTAGAGTTTCCCTTCCTAGAGAACTACTAATCTAGCTATCACATATATCAATTACCACTAATCGGGTAAACATAGTCAATTATGACTCATTATCATTCTGTTGTTCAGCTCACCAATTTTAACATAAATATTAACACTTTCTTTCAACTGGCCTATATATCTAAAACTGCTCAATTAAACATGCTTCATTACTTCTCTTTAACTAGGCTCACTTATCCAAAACTATTCAATTTAAACATGCTTCATAAATGGGTTTAAAACCATGTAAAAATCACCAATTTTGATACTTTTATTAATTATCTAATGTTAAACATAATTAATTTCATTCTTCATGACTTATTTCATGATTTTACTTCAATTATCAAAATCATGTTAACTCATAAGTCAATAATTATAAGACTTTAATTCTCATGTCAAGTTTCAAGAATAAACTTCAAATAATTACGAACTCATACTTCCAAAAATTCTCTTCAATTAGGCAAAAATAGTAATTTTTGACATGTTTCACGTTCATACTCAACATCATGTAAAAATTTAAGTAATTATGACACTTCAACTCTTTTATCAAATTTTAAGAATAAACCTTGTAAACAATCATCGCCATTGCAACAACCCAAGAGATTTGATTCTTAGAGAGAGTTTAATATGGAGAAATATTTCCAAGAATAAGGGAGAGTCATATTGATGACCCATTTACTTTCTAGCTATTTGAACCATCGATAATACCAAGGTGCTTTTTTACTTTTTACCCGTTTGAACCATTGATAGTAGCAAGAGTGATTTGTCAAAGAGATAGCCATCTAGGAACTTGAGAGTAATAAATGATCAGTAGCTTCCAAGATACACTTCTTTTCAACTCTGATATTCCTCTCACCTAATAGAGTTATAGAGAATATTATTTTCCTTGGAGTTTATTTGGATATTCTTCATATAGTCATCTATGTAAGCGTCCAACGATGGAATAATTTCACTTATAATTCCATCATTATTTTCCTTTTTGTGAGAAGGAATTAGAAATTCACCAATCTTTATTGGCTCCAATATTTGACATCAATTGATTTAGTAAAAGTCTTCATCCTTATTTTCAATTTGAAAATTTCTTGCAATTGAAATAAGACGGTCTTGATCCAGAAGTTCCCTCTTGAAATGTTGAGACATGATCTTTATTCACTTGGTGTTAGGAAATGAATGTGAGACCTTGCTCTGATATCAATTGAAAGTGCAAGAGGGGGGGGGGTCAATTGAAAATATTTCTTCTCCCTTACTTGACTCTCTTGCAGACTGAGTCAATTATTACTGTAGTTTGATAAATATACAACATAAATGAATTACACAAATTGAAATGTACTTATAGTTTTTTGGGCTCTATATGAGCCTTAATCTAGTCCCTTTAGGTTGCAAAAGGGTTCCACTATTTTTCTTTTACATAATAGAATTTTCAACAACTCAGTTGTTCAATAGTTACAAAGGATTGAGCCTACACAAGAACTAAATCTCACACTCCTACTGAGACTACACAAGTACTCATTGTACCCTCAAAAGAGAAATAAACCTATACAAGAACTTAGCCTTATAATATCTACTGAGTCTAAACAAGAACTCAGTTTGCACACAATCCTTCTAAGACTATACAAGAACTTAGCGTATTCTCTTTCTTTGGTGTTATGCCTCACTTGAGTTTACCATATACTCTTTTTAATATACACAATAAAATACTAGAATAACAATGGTTGTTAAAAGTAGATCACAGAAAGAAACAATTTAGGACTTATAGAGCATACGTCTCCTCCTGAAGACTAGTTCATTATATAGATATTGTAGCTGTCCATTGGAACAACCCAAGAGATTTTGATCCTTGGAAAGAGTTTAATATTGTGAAATCTTTCCAAGAATAAGGGAGAGTCATATTAAGGACCCATTTACTTTCCATCTGTTTGAACCATCGATAGTGGCAAGGTTTTTTTTTTTTTGCTTTCTAGTCGTTTGAAACATTGATAGTAGAAAGCGTGCATTTTTCAAAGAGATAGCCATCTAGAAACTTGAGAGTAATAAATGATCAATAGCTTCCAAGATACACTTCTTTTCAACTTATCCAGCAACATCATTAATGTTTAGAAACTTCCAATAGGCCTTTAAGTCTTTTATTTTGTCCAGCATTTTCTAATAATGAATGTGACTCTTTTTGATTTGATAAAAAAATCCATCGTCAACTGCTTGATGGATTCCTGCAATTTTTTTGTTATTCATTGAAACTAGAACACTAAAAATAGGTCTACTGGGCTCAGAAAGTAGTAAATACAATAAATAAAAGATTAGAGTACAACTACCGATAAAAGTATAGAATCCTAAGGAAATATAGCAATACAAGATGAAAACACAATAAGAATTCAAATTGTACAATAATCGAAAGTCAGCAGAGAGAATATGATGCAATGCAAAAAATATGGCCAATGGACCAGAAAGCTCTAAATTCCGAGTGGAGGTCCGGTTTTCAACTACTCACTAAGGAATACATTGAGTTTCCCACTCTAATAAGCATAAGTAAATAAATTTATGAACTGGTTCCACTCTTGATGGGTAGGTAAACATGTCCGACAATGGAATAAAAATCATCACAAAACTCAGTCAAAGTTTTAAAATGATATATTTCCTCTTTCAAAATCCATTTCCGAATTAAAAATTCATGCATTTCCTCAAAACTTCATATGAATAGAAAAATTATAAAGCAACTCTAAGTCAGTAATATAAGTAACACCCGCCCGTTTGGGACCCAAAATCTTTCAATCTAATTATAAGAGGCACTGAGTCTAAATTTGAAAACTAGTAACATGTTTCAACCTTTAAACCTTTCTAATCCATGAGTATGTGTACATGAATAAGGATGCTCAGATACAAGTACCCACACACACATACTAGAATAGGGTAAATCACTCTCCAACCTATATTTACAGAACTAACTTGTGATCCATTACTTGATAACCTCAGCATCGGGACCAATATATCTTGATATTGTTTTATGGTTGTTTATATTATCTTTTTATATTTCCCTTTTTCCTTTTATAAATACTATTATCTAAAAATGGATTTTTAGAAAAGTAATACCAAATGACTAAATATCAAATTACTTCAAAAAAGTTTGAAACAATTTGAAAAATAGACAGAGTTTCCATATAATTTATTATTTTGAAAAATAAATTAACAAAACCTTTTATTAGTAACTCAAAAATTTTAAAATAGGAAAAAAATTTAAAGATAAAAATATCTAGATAAGGATTTCGTAATGTCCCGACAAAGGTTTGGAAGACACCTCGAGAACATTCCTAATTGGGTTGTGCCTTTAAGTTATATGCAAAATCATTGTTGTGTTGTAACCTATTTTTGAAACGGGAACTATGTTATTTATGAATACATTGTCAAATGACCCTTTTGGAATAAGTGGTCTTTCAAAAGATTTATTAAAACAATAGTAATTGAATTACAAGCTCATATATTTGTTTGGGTATAAACTCTTATAATAAATAAAAAATATTTCTTTTAACCTTGAATTTGCCTAATGTAGTCTACTGAAAACATTTGAATAGAGGAAAATAATAACTTAATTAATTAATTAATTTTTTTAGAGATTCCATCTTGTAAACTGGGTTTCAATCGATTCCATACACAAATATATAAATACTAGATTATAAAAGTAATAAATAAACAATACAAGGGAAAGGAGGAAGAGAATTAACTCTTGATGATTTTGAAATTAGCTTGTCCAAATTCAAATAGTGGGCCACGGCCCATAGGATCATTCAAAAAGAACTCCCAAAGCAAGGTTATTAGACACGCAAAGAAGAAAAAGTATTAGGAAACAAGACTAAGTAGACTAACATAAGTAACTCTAGTTATAAATAGGATATCAACTATATAATTAGTCTATGGAGAAAATAATCAATATATAAATAATGTATTCAGTCAAGGGCCATTCCTAATGCAAACAGTGTACCGCAGAGGAACTTGGTAAAATGATAATGAGGTCTAGGAAGCCTAAAATAAGAATGCCTATACCTAACAAAATAGATTCTTGGATGGCCTAATTATAATTATAACCTAACAGGATTGGACTGTCACGCCCCGAGCTCACTATAACACCCAGAAATTTGAGTTAGAATTTGAGTTGGTACTATTTTTATTATTAAGCCTGACTCCTAAGAATTTTAACTTGATTTTAGGTGATAAAATCCTTAATAAAGTTTGGAATAGTGTGTGAGGTGATTCAAGGTCATAAAGAACACCTAGCGCCAAGTTAAGCTCAAACCATTTCTACCGTTATAATTTTCGTATTATTTTATGCATGGATCAACTTCAGAAAATCATATATCCTAATATATAAGGATATATGTGAACCATAAAATTTCCAAATAAAGTTATTTGAATCTATTTTCAACCGCAACAAGTCACCTGTCATTTAGATGTCGGAATAAAGAGTTATGGGCATTTTACTAGACGCACATCGTGAAGCAATTGAAAAAAGTTACTGGTTTACTTTTTCTGAAGCCTCACAACGTGAGGCTATTTGAACAGAGGTTAAAATACGATTTTCCATTATTTAGTCCTAGTAGCATTTTGGTAACTTTCCACCTCTTAAATAATCAATCCCATGTCATTTTGTAATCCAAAATACATGATATTTTAAGCCCCCAACCCTTATTCCACTTCATTCTTTGATTAATCAAAATCAAGAGAGGTTTATTCTGTCAAGATTCAAGGTGGATTCTCCATGGAAGTTCTTTTGGAGCAGATTATTCATCAATTTTCCTCGAACAAACTGCTTCAATTCAGATATGTGGTCTTTCGACAAGGACTTCGTTAATCATTATGCCCAAAAGTTATTTTTAAATAAGATTTTGAAGACATAGAAACATGCTACGGTTCTTGTTTAATTCTATAAACTATGATTCCCTAAGGAGATAATTTACTTGATGTTTTTGAGATAAAATTATGAAGTTTTTATGATGATTATTTATTTATGAAAGTACTCATGAGTAAGCATATTTTCATAATTGAAGTAAAAGAAAGAAAAAAGCAAGAATTGTAGCTAGAACATCTATATAGCGAGCTAGTCTTCAAAAGGAGAGGCATGCTCTATAAGTACTAAATTGTTTCTTTCTCTGCTCTACTTTTAACAAACATTGTAATTCTAGTATTTTACTGTGTATATTAAAAAGAGTGGATGGAAAATTCAAGTGAGGCATAGATTGAAAGAAAGAGAAAACGCTAAGTTATTGTATCATGTTGGTAGGATTATCTATAAACTGAGTTCGTGTTTAGGCTCAATATATACTGTAAGGCTAAGTTCTTGTATAGACTTAGTTCTCTTTTGAGTGTACTATGAGTACTTTTGTAGTCTCAGTAACAGTATGAGATTGAGTTCTTGTGCAGGCTCAATCATTTGTAACTATTGTACAACTGCATTGTTGAAAATTATATTGTGTAAGAGAAAAATAGTGGAACCCTCTTGCTACCCAAAGGGACTAGATTAAGGCTCATATTGAGCCCAAAAAACTATAAAAATATCGTGTATGCATTTCAATTTGTGTAATGCATTTACATTGTATATTCATCAAACTATAGTAACAATTGACTCAGTCTACAAGAGAGTCAACTAAAGGAGAAGAAAAAATTTCAATTCACCCCCCTCTTGCACTTTCAATTGATATCAGAGCAAGGTCTCACATTCATTTCCTAACAACAAGTGAGTAAAGATTATGTCTCAACATATTGTTGGAAATTTATTTCAAGAGGAAACTTTTGGATCAAGACCGTCTTATTTCAATAGCAAGAAATTTTCACATTGAAAATAAGGATGGAGACTTTTACTATGTCATATGATGTCAAATATCAAAGACTAATAAAGATTGGTGACTTTCTAATTCCTTCTCACGAAAAGGAAAATGATGATGGAACTATAAGTAAAGTTATTCCATTATTGGATACTTACACAAATGACCATATGAAGAATACCCAAATAAACTCAAATGAAAATAATATTCTCTATAACTCTATTAGGTGAGAGGAATATCAGAACATAGTATGTTGAGAGAAGAAAAAGTAAATATGGGATAAATTAGAAGTAACTTATGAAGGGACTGACAAAGTCAAGAAAACCATCATGAGTTTATCAATCTATGAATATGAACTCTTCCTAATAAAGGATGGAGAAACTATTGAATTCACATTTTCTAAATTAACTAAAATCATTGGAGAACTCAAGGCTACAGGAAGAACATATCCTGTCACTGGCCATCTCTCTCAAATCCTCAAAATTCTGCCTAAATGATGTGACACAAAATTAGTTTCCATAGAAAGCATGGATATAAGAAACCCTCATATGATGAACTTTGAAGTGATTTGATTACCTTTGAAAAGACACATCTCAATAAAAAGGGTCAAGAAGAAAAGAAGATAGTTTCCTTCAAAGAAATTGAAGAATCTATTAATAGTGACGATAATAAGGAAGTTCCTCTCATCACCAAGACTATAATAAATAAACTAAAACTTGCAAGGATGAGAAAAAATTATGCAAATTCCTTAAAAATGATGGGATATTCTATAGATGTGGAAGGAATGGCCATATTGTTTCCAAATTCCTAAAAAATAAAAGAGGACCTCTAAGAAAACAATCCAAAAAAATAAATTAAGTAGTTCGATCGAAAAAGATGACTTAGAAGATGATGATCACTGCCTTATGATCGTTGTTGAAATAGGTAAAGATCACCCGGTTGTGAAATCAAAAAAGGAATGTACCTTGATAGTGAATGTTTAAATCACATCACTGGTAATAAATGGTTATTTCAAATATGTTGCTGACTATGATTGAGGATCCATTCAATTTGTGATAACTCAAAAGGAACAGTCACCGATATATGTACTATATGCTTTAATGATTCCTATAAGATCACAAATGTTTATCTTTTGTAGGACTGGAGTATAACTTCTTAAGTATCAGTTAGTTCTGTGACTCGAATCTTGAAGTAAGATTTAGGAAAAATAGATGTATTATTAAAGACTTATCCAGGAAATATCTTCTTCTTGGAAGTAGAGATAAGAATATCTACATATTGGATTCCATAAGTAACTCTGACCTAAACATATGTCTCACATACATCTAAAGATCCATGGGTTTGGCATAAGAAATTTGTGACATACAACTATGTGTCTCATAGAGAAACTTGCCAAACATGTGCTTGTAGGTGGACTGCCTAAAATTAACTATTCAAAATACCATAATTGTGATGTATGTTAGAAAGGTAATTAAAACTAGAAATTCCTTCAAATCAAAAGATACAATATCTACTTCCTAGCCTTTGGAATTACTTCAT
Organism: Withania somnifera; assembly: GCA_039654485.1. NCBI lineage: Eukaryota > Viridiplantae > Streptophyta > Magnoliopsida > Solanales > Solanaceae > Withania > Withania somnifera. The sequence continues at coordinate 4,344 of JBDJHY010710785.1, read as the reverse complement.
ATTTATCTCTTTGTTCCTGCCAAAACTGCCAATTTGGGAGGTCAAAGTATGCTTTGGTTATCATTGATGATTTCTCTCGATTTACATGGGTCATATTTTTATCTCATAAAGATGAAACTCTTAAAAATAAAATATTTTCTTATGGAAAAGTTCAAAGAGAAAATTGATAATACATTAGTTCCATTAGAAGTGATCGTGGAGGAGACCTTGAGAACAAAGCCTTTGAAAATTTATGTAAAGAGCAAGGCTACTCTCAGAGCTTCTCTTCTCCCAGAACCCCTTGGAAAAATAGAGTGGTTGAACCTAAAAATAGAAATCTTCAAGAAATGGAAAGAACAATGATCATTGAGCACTCTCTGCCTCATCACTTTTGGAGGAAGTTATAAGTACTGCTTATCATATTTTAAATAGGTATCTAATAAGACCCATTTTGAAGAAGACTCCATATAAGTTATGGAGTGGAAGGAAACCAAGTGTGAAATAGTTTCATCCATTTGGATGCAAATGTTTCATTCACAATAATGGTAAGGACAATCTAGCTAAATTTGATCCTATAAATGATGAAGATATTTTTCTTGGATACTCAAGTACTAGTAAGGCCTATAAATTTTTAATAAATGAACATTATTTGTAGAAGAATCTATTCATGTTGTTTTTAATGATTCTAACCGTTCAAATGAGACAGAAATTTTTCAAATGAGGAAGATTATCAAAATTTCCAAGCTATTACTACTACCTCTACCTCTTCTAATAAATCAACTCAAACTCAGTTGACTGATGAAGAAAAGAAGTCAACTTAACAAAAAGGTGAACCCATTCCAAATTAATGGAAGAAAGAACCAGATCACCCAAAGATGTTTGTCAATGGTAATCCTAGAGAATGAGTAAAAACCAAAGTAAGAATACTCTCATATCTTTTCTATAGTCAAAGAAAGTAAACAAAACCATGAATAAAGGTATTATAGGATCTCTTCTATATTAAGCTACTAGATAACTTGATATTCAATATAGCATTTGTGATAGATTTCAATCTTCTCTTAAAGAAACACATCTTAAGGCAATTTTTAGATATCTTGTAGGAACCCATGACTATGGCCTTTTGTAAAAAAATGATACGACCTTTACTCGTGAAGGTTACTTAGATGTTTATTCTGCGAGAAATAAATATGATCGAAGAAGTACCAGTGGATGTTACCAGTCACTTGAAAAATCATTTATCTCTTGGCAAGATAAGAAACAAAATTCTGAATTCCTATCCACTATAGAGGCTGAATATGTTGATGTTGAATAATGTTGAGTACAAATATTATGGATAATCAAATAACTGAGTTATTATGAGCTATCCTCTAAAAATATAAATATTCTGTGATAAAAGAGGCATTTGTTTGACCAAAAACTCTATCTATCATTCCAAAACAAAGAACACATATATTAAACATTGTTTGATCAGAAAGTTTGTCCAAATATTAGATGATGAATTACCATTTGTTGGTAATGACTTGTAGCTTGATGATATTTTGACCTCTTATTTAAGAAATATTTTGTTTTTCAAAAAAAATCCCTTTGGATTTGTTTATATCCCTTTCTGAAATAATTTTGCGAGAATAATTTCTCACGACTCCCTCTCTTCTCTAGGTAGTCATAATTAGTTCCTCATTTTTTGACCTAGTCTTTTTAACTTCCTCTTTCTCTCTTTATGTTAAACTTACTAATTTAGTCCTCTTAAAATCCCTCAACAAGAAAATGATCTCCTCTCAAAATCCTATCACTCTAAGTCCTTAGGAAATTAATCGAACCCTCAAACTAATAGAACCTCAGATGATACAGCGTCGTCTCATTCCATTCAAGATGATATTACGGTCAAAATTACAAGGTTGTGAGTGAAATTAATTGATCTTCATGAGATGATGGAATTGTTTATGGATGAACTCATTGCGACAAAATTGCTGATATGATTTATCAAGGTGTCTATTAAAGGATAATTTCTATGTTGAATAAATATTTTGATGCTTAAATATGAGTTTGTTATGTCACAAACCAAAACTCAGATCGTGATGGGGCCTACAATCTCACAAGTAGTCCAGCCAAACCTCGGCCCGGAGTGATAAGCGGTGGGATGATACCAGCTAACCAACAGTAATATAAGCAGTAAAATTAAGAAGAAAGAGATATATAACAAAATACATATATACAACACCTCCCAGAACTGGTGACTATGACAAGATTCAGCTAACTACATTAGAGTAACAAAAATTAATATATACAACCGCTCCAATAGGAGGTAAATACAAAGCTAGTCTGCCCTTAACAAGATAAGGCAGGATCTCAAACATAGCTAGAGAACAGGTGCATCCCGAATGCTAGGTGCTCACCATAATATCTAAAATCCACTAGCACACCTACTTTACACTATCCTGTTTCCTCTGGTGACTGCTCTAGTATCTGCACCATGGAAATGGTATAAATGTGTAGCGTGAGTATCAAAAACATAGGGTTCCTAGTAGGAATCATCCCCCTACCGGGCTCAATCAAATACAATTAAGATACACCAAGTAAGTAAAATAGTACAAAAAGTAAGGCATAACTATAAGGAAAATGAATTAAAGTAACTAGAACAAGTATAAGTATTTATCCTCATCGAGGCACTACTAGTACCCCTAGCTCAAGTCACAAGTCCTTGGAAACATACCTGGTATCAAGATCAACTCAAACAACAATAGACACGGGTAAATAAGGGAACAAAAGCATAAGCATAAAGGAAAAGCAATTAAAAGATAAAATCCAACTAGTACCCCATCCCACCATTGAATACATAGAGAAAAGAAAAAAAAAACTGCCTGATGCCCCATCATGTCAATAGGCACAAACAGGGAAACTAGACCAAGCATGACTCCCATTGTAAGCTCAAAAGGTACAAATAAGAGATAAAAGGATGAATACAAGAGGGTAGAACTGAAGTAATGTGGCTCGAACCAGCAGCCCTAGAGGTCACACTCCCAACCAGAGCACCAGGACCCACCTTCCAAGAGCCTCACTCCAAAACCAAAACTAGGAACTTCGCCTGCTGGGAGCCGTCGCTCCAGAGGTCCCACCTCCAAAATCATAAATTGGTAACTCCGCCCTACTGATAGCCCCACCTCGGATCCACCTCCAAATCATAAATTCTTGTGCTTCAGTATGATAGCAAAACAATTGTTTTTAGAATTTCTCAAAAGGTCCCAATGAGGGCCTGAAATAGAATCGGACATGCATTTCATCAAACCAATGTGCATACAACATGGAAGTGATGTTCCAGATCTAATAAAATCATCAAAACTACACTATAAGATTTTTTGGCAGAAAGAGCCCCCAGCACAACTGAACCAAAACTAACCAAAAACTAACTAAGCCACCAAGTCCCAACGACACTAGAAACCCTAGGAAGCATACCAACAACCCTAAAAACCCAAAATGAAAATACCAGAGCTGATGGAAGTGTCAGAATTCCATTCAATGCTCCTATCAGTAAAAGCCATCCTAGGCTCCAAAATGAATTCTAGTTGAACTAAATTACGACAAAACACTTAAATTAAAAATACAAAACCCAAGACAGAAATATAGGCTCCACTAGACCAAAGTCAGCATTCTAAAGTTAATAGAACTATCAGAATCCAATTCTGAGCATGTATACTAAGAATTCACTCTCAAGTTCCAGTATTTTAAGGTTAATCCTTCAAAATAGGAAAACTGAGATACCGAGAAATTGTGCTCCCAGGGAACTGAACTATCGGTAAGTCATAAATGACTTGAGGCAAATACCAGATAGATCTAAACATAGAAAATCATAGATATGAAAAGATGAGTCATTACAACATCCACCACTAAAAAGGACTTTCATCCTCAAAAATCTAAGAAGGAACAATACATAAAGCCTCAAACTGGTTAGGGATTATTGGGATCATCTACTCCTTCCAAGACCTCAGGTAACCTTATTCAAATAGACGACGGATGTCCAAGAAACCTTTTGTAATGACCCTTAAGGTTATTTATGATAAATACGATGTGTCTTGCATCCTAGGGAATTTTGGTAGTTTCCCCAAGTCATTTATGACTTACTAGGACTGATAGTTCGAATCACTGGCAACTCGGTCGAGAATTATCTTAAATTCTATGTTTTAGAGTCTTAAATTTAGTACTCGTTGACTAAAGTCAACTTTCCTTCAAAATGAGCTCGAAATTAAATTCCGAGAGTTCCGTTAGCTCTGGAAGGCCGAACAAAGTCAAGTTTGACTGTGAGTTTGTGATTTTTGGGCTTCGGTTGTTAATTATGAAATTTTGTGGAAATTTCCCAAGTTTAAGCCTAAC
>JBDJHY010710676.1:0-10282 GCA_039654485.1 Withania somnifera | reverse complement strand
GGATACTAGCAATTCTAAAGCCTCACGAAGTCTATCCTTCAAACCATATACAAGTTTGCGGACTCTCTTTGCCTCTATAGGCATGAAATCTATAGCATACACTGGCAGCTAATGGAACCAAGACTCATACTCTACTACAGCTATCGAACCCTACTCCAGCTTCCTAAACTCCTCTCTTAGGCATTCTCACTTGGTCCTAGATACAAATTTCTCATAAAGACCTCATAGAACTCATCCCAAGTCGGCTGGGGCGAACCTGCTTGTCTGAAAACCTTAAAAGTTATCCATCACTGTTTAGCTGCACCACACATCTGATATGTTGTAAAAGCTACACCGTGGGTCTTAAACACACCCATGTTCATCAACCTCTCTTCACACTCAACAATAAATTCATGTGCATCTTCCCCCAGAACTCTAGTGAATCGGGGGATCTAATCTCAGGAATTTAGTCATAAGCTTCTACTCTGAATCTATCATGGTTGTTTGTTGCTCAACTACAGGAGAAAAAATGAGTACTGGGAGGACCTGAGCAGGTGTAGAGATCTCTGCTGGAACAATAAGTGGAATTGGCTGCACTATAGGGACTACAGCTATAGGCTGTGGTGATGGAACTATCATCGATGTCCCATCAGTAAGGGTACCATCATAGGTACTGACTAACTGCCACAAGATGTTGCAAATATCCGGAGAAGGTGTTGCAATGGGTGCTGGAATAGGTGTTGCAACAAGTGCTGCAGGAACTGCTGGAACCTCAGAAGTAGTAGCAGGAGTAAGTGCTTCCATAGGTGCTCTGGCTATCTTTCTTGCTGCCAATGAATGTTTACGGGGGCATCTATGAAATAGTGATGACAATGAGTGAGAATTTTCTTGAAAAAGTCAAGGATGTACACACGATAAAGGATTAAAAATAAAGATTTATTTTCCTAAATGTGACTATAGCCTCCCGAAGATAAGCAACGGATGTCTCCACACCTATCCGCAGGACTCTACTAGACATTGTTCTGTACACTGACACTGAAAAACCTAAGCTCTGATACAAATTTTTCACCACTCGATTTCCCAAATCATGATGGCACATACTATACCACCTATAGGAGAACCACCCTATAGTTCGAAGCTGAAACAGAGGACTGCAACATCAAAAGAGGAAAGCACAAATATAATAAATGATAGATAAATGAAGCGGAAGTAAAATAACCAATAATTTCCAAAACCTGATGTCAGTGTAATACAAAAACTCTAAGCAAAGAATAAGAAATCAAACATCTAATAACAATGTATCGATGAAAAAACATGGAGATCAAAAGAAATGCTAAAGAAAAGCACTAAAAACTAGACGCCAAGTTCACTCTGAGTCTCTGAAATCAACAGAATCTGCATAAATAACAATCTGTATATCAAGGTCGGCCACCTGTACTCAGATCCGCACAGGGTAAGTGTAGTATGAGTACAAGTTGCCGAAGAAACCTATACCCAGTAGGCTTCGAGGGCTCACTAGGCACATAAAAATAATAAAAGCAGTAAATAATGGAAGGCAATAAATAAGGTCATAGAAGCAAATAGTACATCAAGGAAGCTAGCTACTACAATAAGAATCAGGTAACAAGTAAAACATATATCGTTAGCTAATCACATAGTAGGAATTTAGGCAATAAAGGAAAACGTGTTTGAAAATCCTTGAAATAGTATATGTGAATAATAACAACAATAACCAAGAGTCAAAAGAAGACAGGAAGAGAACATGGATGGTTATACCGGTAACCTCAAGTAAGGGATTAATAAATGAACAATAATATAACGCACAATATCCCATATAACACGAAATATCAAGTAACCAATGAGAATGGCTAAGCAGTAAATAATAGTACTAAAGTAATTCATATAAATGATGTCAACTCCCCCAAAAAGAAGTGCAATGTACACCGAAAACACTGAAGAAAACTAGTGATGGAAAATAAATACACACCATGAAGTAACCAGTCCTGCATACGTTTCTCCTCTGGTACCCATAGGTCCAGCAGGTAGAATCCATGGAAGGGTACCCTTAATATTACCAGTATATCTCTAATCCATCCTATACCCCCTCTTCATGTCGTCGAATCTCGGAGGCAAGGTCTATAGAGGTGAGTCACCGCGTACAATTCCTAACGTCACCATAATTTCACATCCTAAATCATAAAGCCTCAAGGGTCTCACAGTCTCGCATTAAATGCCTCATAAAAATCATATCATCAAGCCGTACTTGGAAATTCATGGCGTCTAACACCTTAATATAACAGTATCACAAATATCCTGAATAGAATAGGTATCATCAAGTCTCGACAAATAGAAAGTGTGATAAGTGTCAAAAGCTATACTCACTACCGCATGATGATAGTCTCAAGTGCTAGCGGCTATATTCACTGATGAACGGAGGAGGTCTCAAGTCCCCTAATTAATTAGTCAAATAATATTTCTAGTGCCAGGATGTAAAGCCTAGACTAAAAACAAGTAAACTAGTATTACCGGGTGTTCGACAAAATGTCGAGTCTAGAACAGTTAAAAGGTTATTACTTATATTATTATTAGTAGAATATACTAATTTATTAATTTATATCATTATCCTTCATTATTACTAACATCAGTCTCTAGCCTCCTCGGCTCAATAATTGTGTGGTAATACTGGCCCAGCCCCAATGCAGTCTCATCGGAGACAAAGACCTAACCTCTCATGTAATGCATGCATAGGATATCAGCAAGTAATTATACATGTAATAACAACGATCTATGCCTGAACAAGTATCATTAGGAAAATCCTAAGTCACAGGCACCATATAATTCTGGATTCCTAAATATGTATCAAACACGTAACGGATGAAAGAACAGTCCAGGGTGGGGTCACTATAACCACCTATCTAACAAACCTACAGATGCTATTTAGTACAGTTATTAAAGCTATAAACCCAGAGATAGCCGCAAGGAGCCTACTTGTTGTCCGACGATAAAGAGATGCAAACTTACAAATGTTACTCTGACTAATATCAAACGAACTCTGATTTCTCTAAATTATGAGAAATAGTATTCCACATGTCAATACAAGTCTAATAGTATAAATTATGCTAAGTTTTAGATTGGGCCTAAAATAGGCCTGTGGGGCTCACTCGTCAAAACTGAAAATAAACTTCGTCACGGGCTTCCCAATGTTACTGAGAACCCGTAATCTAAAATTGAACACAATTCTAGTAAGGGAAGAACCTTGAACAGCCCGGAGAAGATTGAGTATAAAAAAGGCTAAAGATTCGACCTTTATGAATTTTTACATTGAATTAGGATAAGAAAACGTTACTACGATGCATAATAACACTAAAGAGCTAGAATTTACCACATAGCTTCGGGTATAATTGAAGGAATCAAGAAGTGATGACAAGGGCACCAATGGATGAAAATTCTAATTTTAATGTAATTCAACGGATGAAATTACTTACTGAAGGTGAGGATGACGTATGGGTCTTCAAGAAACTCTTTTATGTAGTTTGGGAAGTTTCCAAGACAAATTGCTTCAAATTTGAGAGAAAAGAAGGGAAAAGTCGATGAAATAATAACCCAAAATGGGTCGAAAACTAAAGAAATAAGGCTAAGGCACCGATTTATTAGCCACTTGTGCTGATAAATCGGCATTCCTTGGTTACTGGCAACAACAAAAAATACTAATTTATCGAACTATATGTTGATAAATTGGCATCCTCATTCGATTGGAAAACATAGTGGAAGGTACCAATTTATTAGTAAGATGTCTGATTTATTGCACCTGCCGATTTATCAGTAAAGCATACAAATTATCGGTCACTGATAAATTGGTACTTTGACCAATAAATTTGTTTGTGCCTTCATCAGAAAATAGAAAAAATCAAGAATGTCAACCAGGGGTTTGAAAATGAAACGGAGTCCAAATTTGACAAACAAAATATGTATTTTATATGAAAAACATATTCCAGACTCAACAGAATTGAATAAATTTACATCGGAGGTATTTTGAGTGAAAATGATCCCCAACCAAAACTTGATTAAAACTACAAAGTTTCCAATTTTCTACATAACAACTCCAATCGAGCACAGACACCTTTGGAAGCATACGAAGGGTTAAACTAGACTAAATTCACCATTTCAGAGCTGATGGAAGCTTTAGAATCCCTATCTGACACTCCAAACACCAAAATACCATCCAAGCTCCAAATTAGGCCTTAAAATTAACAAAAAATCCACAAATAGGAATAAACTACCAACGAAAACTCCGAAACACAAACTTGAGGTCAATATTGACTTTGTTTGTCATTCTAGAGCTAACGAAATTATCTGAATTCAATTTCAAGCTTGTCTTGAAGAAAGTTTACTTTGGTCAATGAGTACTTAGTTTTAGGCTCTAAGATAGGCAATTTGAGATAATTCTCAACTGAGCCGCTAGGGAACCGAGCTATCAGTCCTAACAAGTCATAAATGACTTGGGGAAACTACTAAAATTCTCTAGAATCTTAAACATCATGTATTTCTCATAAATGACCATGAGGGTTGTTACATGGATGGTCTGCTCATACTACCTGTCTGTCTGTGGGTTAAATATCGCACTCCAAGCCACAATATACCCATATCAAAATGTACAGTCCTAGGGATCCGTGATGTAAACTATGTACCCCTGACTCATATAATTGAATCCATCACCCCCATGTAGAAAAGAATCTCCCTAACATTCAAGGCAACAAATCTCTTGGCATTCCAATAAGATGAAGTAGGTAGAAAGTGAGTTATTTTAGTCAATCAATCCATGATGATCCCTGTACAATTGTGACCCTGAGAGGTATGGGGGAGTCAACAATGACCAATGATACTTAGGAATATGAGGTCCTCGTAACACACCACCTGGACTGCTATGTTGGAACCTCACCTGCTGGTACTTCAAAAATCTGTAATTAATCCCTAAACGACATCCTATGGACACTAGAATAGAGACTATAGTCATATGAAGCTATATCAAGGAGAAATATTAAACTCAATCATTACCAAAATCTACGGCACATGCTCACAATATATCCTGAGTCACCAAATAATCTACTAGCTATAGTTGTCAATCTGTGGATGGAAAAATCAATACACCCTATCCTCAGTAAATTAATAAATGAATCTTGTGTCATTATCTGAAATACAAAAAATTAGGACCTTACAAAAGCAACGAACCTCCCAATTGTTAAGGTAACAAGATCCTCTACACATCTCCACTATGCCTAGACGTATGGAATATCTAGTACAATGGGCTTCACAAGGAATGGTCTGGATAAATCGTCAACTCTAGAACTGCAAGTACCAATCCTGTCCACGTTGTACCATCAGAAACTTAATGAAACCCTGCAAAAGAGATCCCAACACTACAATCCCCTCAAGTATATTCAATTCACAACATCACAAAAGGCAACTCATACCAACCATCAATCAACAACATCATGTACCATGAACGGTGGTTGACCTTGCCTATAAGGACAACCTTACTCTCGTCCTAAAACTAAAACCACAGTGACTATCTAAATCCCGATCATCAAAATTAACCTATCAATCTTAAAATCAACTAGGGATCATTCCAAAAAGATGCCTGATCATAAATAAACGATCACCCCAAGGTGCTCTATGACACTACCCACACACTGATAGTAGCCTTAAGTCAGGACTGTAGGCTCAACTGTTGTCGTCTTATAACAACACAGAGTAACAAACCAAGTCGTCACATAGTCCAAAATATAAATTCTTGTAACTGGTGATCATCACAAACCACGAAGAGGTATAAACTTCAACCACTCATAACCCCTTAACGTTAAGTGCTACTAACTCAAAACCTGCATCTATCCAGACTTTCACATAAGGAAGCCAATCATGAAACTATATCACAACCTTGTATAATAAACCACAAACCCAATCACCAAAAAGCACAACAAAACCCACATCCATATCCATTTACAAGAATCGAGCCTGCACGGCTGCATCAACTCACTAAGACCAGAAATGAATCACGGAGTTGGACATATGGAATCCACTGGGATACCATAGTATTGATCCACTACTTAAAGAGAAGTATTTCCTACCAGAATAGCTATATGCCAATAGGCATAAGATCAACTACAAGCTACCCTAACCAAGGGAACCCAAGAGATACTATCCAATCCCATTTAAACCTGACATGGGGAAAAGATGAAGATAACTTTCTATTTAAATCTTTAAACCCACAAAAATGAATAGAAAGAGAGAGAGAGAGAATCATTTACTTAAAAAAATTACTCACTCTGGTCTTCTAGAACGAACCAATAAATGGCACAGATAACACAACCCATAATCTAGAGCTATCAGATAGCTCATGGCTGGGAAAATTCATTATAGTACAATAGGGCATATGCCCATAAGAATGAAGAAATTACGGACCCGTAATGCTAGTAAGCACTCCCGAGAGACTAACTTTCTGAACTAAATATAGGGCAATCTTAATTCGAAAGGGCCTAAGGATCTCTATTAATTGGCTGAGATACATCAATAACGAGTAATGCATAAGCTTAATGTAACACTCCCATATCTGGGAGAGCAAGAAAACCTACACATGCATGACAAACTCACAAAGGCCACATAGAATAGAAGGCCCAACTCTGCTAACCCACAACCTATACATGCTAAACTATCCAAACTACCCAAATCACATACTAGGATCCAACACTAAAAGCTCCCTCCTCATATAAGGGAAACAAAGGGACCCTATGAACAAAGTCCACCAATCGAGATAAGACAATATGAGGGTGCTTAAATCTCATCTAGGACATAGTAAGGCTCTTATCCCCTGAATTACAGGACCATAGCTAGACAAGGAATCATAGATACCTCCCTGGGCTTATAGTCGACATCATATCCTAGGTGCCACTAAATAAATGCATAATAGTGGGCCACATTAAGAGTAAGGATACTTAAGCTATCACAGATAAAACAAATCATAAATAAGTCAGAGCCATGCCTAAGTCAGTGTAAGCCAACTAGGCAGGGAGAAAAATAAAATTGTATCATAATTAGAGCTCAAAGGTAGCTCACTCAAACCACCCTTCCCAAGGCCACAACCGATAGACGAAGAATCCCTAAAAGACTCTCATGGCCAACCTAACTAAGGCATCCATAACCAGGCACTCCTTGGCCTGAAGATCAGCCCTATATAATATAACAAAAACTGCCGATTCTGCCACCCACACTAACTGACTGCTAATATGGGGATGCAATCGTTGTCCATTATATAGCCCCACTTTGTAGAAGCCCCTTGGACAAAAGGCCTAGCTCTCACTCTTATGACGACCCGATCCTACTCTGACTAGGACCACACTAAAATACTCTAGACACTACGTCCCTGTAGACCTAAAGATGTGCCCCTGATGGGTTTAATACTCTTAAAACCCATACCTCTGTTGACTGATTAAGAAAAGATCTGAACCGAATAATTAGACTGGCCTAATTGAATTATTTCTTTACACCAAAATCACTGTTTATCATATCACTCACTCACAAATCAGGTACCACTGGAATTATTCTGAGACTCAACACGACCTGCCACATAGCAAGAAACCCCTAGGGCATTCACCCCTCAGGTCCTAAGATCAATCACAACAAGACATCATCGTCTGGTAAACCTCAAAACCACTAGCCCCATAGGTCTCACGGCCAACCCCTTGAACCCTTCAAGGTCCACCAACTGTTTGAAGAAATACCCAAAGGTATGCCTTTCTACTACCAAGTACAATTTCATTATACGAAATAATGATTAATCATCTGTAGGAAACCAACACCCTCTCATATCTCATATCATAAAATGTAGGGATATGTCTAGTCATCCTGTCAAATGATGATGCATAGTTACAGTTGGTCAAATACCCTTGCTAAAAATCAATCAAACTCATCCTCAACCAATGCTCATCTTAAAACACCCACTGGTACTTCTAAATGAATTTTGGCACTCTGCGGAACCGGCATGACACTAATCCATACTGGATACTAGGTGAATCCCAAACCCTGTGTCTATTGGTATGGTCTTTTAATGCTTGAATCAACTTTTAAACTTTGAGAACGCACACGGATGTCTTACTCGTTCCTACCAAGGGGCTTTTTCTAATCATCTGGAACGAGTGGAGCCGAAAAAAGGATAGAAACTCAATGAACACACACACACATATAGGGAGTCAAGAATTGAGAGTATTTCCTATAGAATTCCCTATAGCCTTCTGAATATAGGATATAGATGTCTACATACCCATCAATATGACAATATCGATAATTTATCCAATAGCTAGAGACACCGGTGAACCTAAAGCAATGAAACCACTCTGTTATGATAAAAAAATTGAGTTGTTAGAGATAGAAGGAAGACTGGTAAGCATAAACACTAACTTCTCACCATATCTCCCGAACAACACCAAGCTAGTTTGCACAATCGAGTCCGCCCTGATAACTCATACTAAAATCTGCATCAGGAAAAGATGCAGAAGTATAGCATGAGTACCAAAAACAATGGGTACCTAGTAGGCACTAGAGGCTGATCGGGAAAAAGTAAGCATAAGTAAGGTGAAGGGCCATCACAAGAAAATAGTATAGTAGAACAAAATATACTACAGACAAGGGGTAACTATAGCAATAGCTAGTAAGTGTGAGGTAGGATCAGCTATCAGTGTGTGTAGTATAGGATAAAATATATGAAAGAATGCCAGTAATAAGGTATAATACATAAACTCAGGCCACAAGAAAATCATGACCAAACGTGACACATACCTGGAGTTCCAGTGTAACTAACATAAGGAAGGACATATAACTGAATGTCAAAACATCAACCAACTAAGTTAAGAACAATTATAGCAAGTGCACAAGTAGTACCTACTAGAGAAAGAAAGGAAAAAAGAAAATCTACTAGAAAACAAACCCAGAAGGTACCCCATTCTACCAATAGGTACAATCAGGGAACTAGATAACTCAATGGATACTCTACTAGTAAGTCCTGAAGGGTACAAACCAATGTGTAAAGATTATCACAACTCGATTTGTTGGATCATGATGATACTTACTATACCACCAGTAAGAGAAACACCTTTGTAGTCCAAAGCCAAAGTGGAGGAAAACAACATCAAAAGAGGAAAGAACAAATATAATAGATGATATATAAATGAAGCGAAAGTAAAAGAACCAAAACTTTCAAAAACCCGGTATCATTGTAATACAAGAACTCTAAGTACATAACAAGAAATCAAATATCTAATACAAATGTATCTCCGAAAATACATGGAGATCAAAAGAAATATTGAAGAGAAGTAGCAAAAGTTGGACGCTAAGCTCACCTTGAGTCTCTTAAATTAATAGAATCTGCACAAATAATAATTGGTGAATCAAGGTCAGGCACCTGTACTCGAATTTGTACAGCGCAAGTGTAGTATGGGTACAAGCTTCTGAAAAAACCCTACCCAGTAGGTTTTGAGGTCCTACTAGGCACATAACAATAATAAAAGTAGTAAATAACAAAAGGCAATAAATAAATTCACAAAAGCAAATATATGTCAAGGAAGCTAGCTACTCCAATAAGAATCAAGTAACAAGTAGAACATATATCACTAGCTAATCACATATTTAGAATTCAGGCAATGAAGGAAAATGTACATGGAAATCCTTGGAACAGTATATGTAGATAATAAGAACAATAATTGAGTCTCAAAAGAAGATAAGAAGAGAATATGGGCAGTATACCTGTAACCTCAAGTAAGGATGAATGAATGAAATATAATATAATGCAAAATATCCCACATAATATGAAATATCAAGTAACCAATGAGAACGACTAAGTAGTTAATAACAGTACTAAAGTAATGCATATAAATCCTATCAAGTCCCCTAGAAAGAAGCGTAGTGTACACCAAAAATATTCTCACCCGTAGCCTCTCATACGACCAGGGGAAGACTGAAGAAAAAAAGTGCAGGAAAATAAATACACATCATGATATGTTTATCCTCTAGTACTCGTAGGTCCAACAGGCAGAATCCTTGGAAGGCTACCCTAAATATTCCTAGCATATCTTTACTCTATCCTATACCCCCTCCGTGTCACCAAATCCTAGAGGAAAGGTCCATGAAGGTGTGTCACCACATACAATCTGTTGCTTCACCATAATCTCACATCTAAAATACAAAGCCTCAAGGGTCTCACAGTTTGGCATCTAATGCATCATTACAATGATATCATCAAGCCGTACTCAAAAAG